>JAVJIF010003746.1:0-242500 GCA_038442645.1 Agave tequilana
TTCAATATAATTTTTATTTTTTATTTTATTTTTAGGCTAGAGAGAGTTACATGATCAAAAGAGAGGAAGAGTTTATATATAATGACACTATTATAATCTTTTCTTTAAGAAGTTTATATTAAAGGTGACAATTAATGGCGGTATACTTTTCTTCATTATGCTCGATCTCGCCGAAGCCTTTCTTTTCTTTATTCTTTTCTATTACTTCACTTTACTTCATGTTAAGGTAAATTTTGTTATGATTCAACCAGTAGAGGTAAATATTCTTCTTTTATTTTTTTATTTTTGATTTTTGCATCAACACTTTTCTTTATCTCTTTTTGTTTCTTTTTCTTTTATAATTAGAACAACACCACTACCAACTCTTCTTCTACCATCTTCTTCTTAAATTCGCTTAACAGTTTTATTTTCTTTTTATAAAATGAGAAGATAAGTATTAACTAGTTTTGATAAATTAAAATAAAAAACTTACATAACGCTTCCATCGTTGTCTCTCCCTGTGGATCACGATCCGTTAGTCCTAGGCTGCATAGTAGAATTGAGGACCTAGCAATGTTCCTAAAAGTCCGTATTTTTCTGTGCAGGTCAGAATTGATCAACATAAATCTTACTTTTATATTTCCTAGTGATGTAATATTACTGTAATATTAGATCACACTCTATGATAACTATGTACTTATACTGTTGTAATAGAATGTGTATTACTTTCATACTTCAGCATTCTGATTCTTACTTGTACTGATGCTTAGCATATATATGTGAGGTTATTTTCGACCTACATATATACTTCACAGTAACATCCTATACCCGTAGGATTGGGGCATTACAAGAGGTATCAAAGCCTACGCTCTCACTTCTTCAGTATGTCCGATAGCAAATTAATGGAGGATTAATTTGCAACGGGGGTGCATGAGTCATGTCTATACATTCCAATCGCAAGTGCGATGTTATCTGTTTTTTCCTTCCGATCCATTTCTTGAATCCTGAAACCCTTCTATCTTTTACCTTCCATCTTCTTCATGTTATCCCTTCAACCAACTCAGATATGGAAAAACAGGGAACACATAATGGTTCCAACAGAGAGAATGATAATATGATGAGTGTCCTTAAGGGATGATACAGAGTTAACAGCAGCTGACAGAGCTTCTACGTCAAGGATTGTTGGTTGCACCCCGGGAGCAGACGCCAGGTAGCGTGTCAGATTTTAAGAGACTCCAGCAAGAAATCTTTTTGGGCATAGAAAAGCCCCTTGATGCAGAACAGTGTCTGGTAGACATGAAGATCTTTTGAAAGCAGCCCGAGTCCTTAACGAGAACTAGGTGAAAGTGGCCTAGATACAATTGAAGGATGTGGCTAGAACATGGTGGTTGGCGAAAGAAGCAACACTGGAGTAACCCATCACCTGGGACCAGTTCTTGAAGGGTTTCTACGAGAGATTCTTCCTTGCAACAGCTCAGAAGGAAATGGAAGAACAATTTATCCAGCTACAACAGTAAAACTGGTCTGTGGATGAATATGCTACCAAATTTTTGAGGCTCAGCAGGTTTGCACCTATATGGTGACAGACGAAATGAAACGGGCTAACAGATTTCAGCAAGGGCTGAAGATGAACATCCATATGTTTCTTATTCCTTAATAGCTGAAGATGTATTCTCAGGTTCTCTCCATTGCTCATGAAGTAGAACAAGGACTAGAGAAAAAGAGCAAGAACCAGGTGAAGAATAAGCCAGTAAAGAGATCCTTTCAGTTGATGAATGAAGAAGACTCAGCCAGACCTACCAATGGCCCGATAGTCAAGCAACTATTCCGATTTCCCCTTCAGCAGACCGTATGTGAGTATTGCCTGAAGCCTAGACACATCCAATGCAATTGCCGAAAGGCTAATGGGTTGTGTTTGGTATGCTGATCCGGCAATTACTCGATAGGTGATTGTCCGTTCAAGAGGACCTATCTAACACCACCAGCACGAGCAGCACTCCCAGGATTTCTAGCCCCACCGCTGAGAAAGAACCCAGAATCCATTGGCAGAAGAGCTCAATTCCTGCCCCAGCAGCATGATCAGTCACAGAGGGGGACAAGAGCTGGAAGAGGCCAAGTCTACAATTTGTCAGCAGGAGAAGACGAGGAGTCAGATGAAGTAGTGGCAGAATGTGGAGCCCAATACTCGAAACAAGAACCTTGAGAATGTCACTGTGGCGGCTACCCCAAATCTTTTGCGTCCTGAGTTGGTAACCTTTCTTATTTTTTCCACTTTATCATGTTATCATTGTTGATCCTAGTCCCTCTCGTGTTCATCTCCTTTCTTATAGAAACTTCAAGGACGAAATTTTTGTTAGTTAGGTAGAATGTAACACCCGGTTCCCGAAATACGTACTTAGATATGCGTTCTAATTTTTTGATCATATTTTTCGATTTATCTTTCAGTATTTATTTTCATTATGGTTATTTATGTTATTTTTTGGTCTCGGATCCAGATTCTTAGACTTAGAGTCAACCATAATTTGAACCGTGAGCTGATCCCAGTATACTGATCAATTTGACCTTCTGCTAGTCAGATTTGATCGATTTCAGTTTCAAACACTGTTTTTCAATAATTTAGAATTTTCATGATTTTTCAAAATTATTTAGAATTGTTTTAATAAAATCTCCAAAATCGGGATTGATGGCCACCGCCGATTGATTCTTGGATTTCTAAATTTCAAATGGAGTTGAATTTCTAGAAATCGCGTTCACATAATTCCTTAGAATAATATTTACTATCATAATATATTTTTGAAATTTTTCTGAATTTATCAAAATCCGATCGGATTCGGTGTTGACTAGTATTAATGACTGATTTTAGAATTTTAATTTGAAAAAGAGATTGATTTTCTTGAATTTGATTTCACCATGATCCTCAGTATAATATTCTTTATTTTTGAGATTTTTTGGGGATCTTTCTGAGATACTTGATTTTTGAACATTTTCGGTATTTTTTCGAAAATTTTTCGCATCCGCTGTCGAACCCAGAGATTTCACCATTCTAATTATTTCTTTTTTTTCCTTCTAATTACATTTTTTCCCTTTCTGTTTCCTTTTTTCCTTTTTTCTTTCCAACTTCCAAACACTTCTCCAACATTCTGCATCCTTCCATCCAAAATATCTCCTCCAAAATATTCCAATTCACTCATCACCCCTCTTCAATCACTAAGGACGGCCTAAGCCACTTTACACCTCTCCATTTCACAAAAAACCTAACTTCTTTTTCTTCTCCTTTTCCTTTAACACCAAACTCCAAACAAACACCATTATCTTCTCCTTTAACCTTCCTTTCTCCATCAAAACCCTAAACTACTACTTTCTCCTTCAACTCCACAACAACTACAATTCCAACAATTCCCCACCATTATCTTCTTCCTCCTCCTTCTCCTCCCATTTCACGATAACCATCAAAACTCCATCATCCAAAACAATCTTCATCTCCATCTCCAAAACAACCACCACCCAAACCCTCTATAAAAAACCACCTCCACCACTCTCCTTCTAGGCCAGCCACTACCCCAGGATTGGGGTTGGCCACCTCCTCTCCGGGGATATCTCCGATGACCACTCCGGCGACCACTCCGGTGACAACTTCACCATCAACTCTAACATCAATTCCACCACCATCACAACTCCTCTTTCACCACCACCTCCTATACTTCCCTCTCCATCATCTCCATCTTCACTCTTATCACCATAACAACACCCCCTTCACCACCACTTCAACCTTCAACATCACCATCACCACCACCTCCTTCATTTCTCTTTTTCCTTCTCCATCAAAATCCAACTCCACCATCTCCACCAAGTACTACAAGTGCCAACACCACCACCCTCTCCTACTCTCCCTCTTCTCTCTCCCCTAGGCCAGCCTTCTCCTTGGTCAACCTCGCGGTCGGCACACCCCTAGGGCCGGCGAACCTCTCAAGGGCCAAGCCCCTCTTCTACCTCTCACTTCATGGTTTTTCTCACCCGAGTATTTGCGCGCGCGTAGCACCCGGAGTCCCCAACATTTTTCTCGATATTTATATTTTAGGCGAGTGTTTTCCCTCGTATCATCGAGCTATATTGTATTTGGGTTTTTGTTGTACTAGTATATGTGATCTTGTGTATTTATACCGGGTTGTATGTGTGTATCAGTGACATGTGTTGTATCCTATGTTTGAATGCTTGTAATAGTGTAAACAATATTATATTGGGCATGTGCTAGTACTAACCATGCATGTACCCTTGTATAGCCTTAGGGGCTTCTGCCACTCTCGGGATGGCTACCCAATAGGTTTTAGGCCTTGCACCCTTATGGTTTTGTGGTAGCTAGCAGGAGTTTGCTTAGACCCTAGGCTTACTTTAGCCCATCGGGCTTACACACAGATTTCGGGCTTCACACGCTATATGGATGGTCTAGTTACTACTTGTTTATATACATAATTGTGTGGTACTAACATCCTTGTAGGTACGTACTTGACCTTCTGGCCCTTTAACCCTTATGCGTTTTCACCCACTTCCTCAATAGAGGGAGTGCATTCAGACCATCAGGTCTTTTAGCTCCGCCTGGTTAGGCGAACCTAGCGCACAACACTTTATCGCTAACTCCATCCGAGCGTAATTATACCGTGAGTACAACTTTGTCATGGGTGATGCGGACGAACCTAGCGCACAACACTTTATCGCTAACTCCATCCGAGCGTAATTATACCGTGAGTACAACTTTGTCATGGGTGATGCGGAGCGGTTCGTCCGCCACCACACACGTGTTTAGCCGTACCACGAGCAATAATCACGTTGAACGGATGGTTTCTAGTGTAGTACGTTAGCTTCGTTCCAACCTTGCTTAAGCTCCACTTGATTGTGCTTAGCTGTTTGCTATCACTTGATATGTTTTCTCTTGACATGCTAACACTTGCCGTACTATTACTATTACCTGACATCTGCATGCTATCACCTGACACCTGCCTGTATCACTTGACATCTGATGTGTTATCACCGAACACCTACCATGCTTAACTCTTAACTCTTTTAATTATTACTTACGAGAATGATGACCTGATATCCTGATATAATCGTATATTCTAGTATACATGTACTCTTGATACTCCTGACATACTCTTACTCATTCCCGTCATCTGATAATTTCATAATGAAATCATAAATAAGATAACTTGCACCGGGTTTGGGGGAAACTGATGTGCCCTGATTAGTTTCATGTTTAAGGTGGTCATATCGTGTCATGCGTGGCCATATTCTTGAGAGATCATCTGACAGCCACCAGGGATTTCGTGAGATGCACTGGCATCCCTACCCCTCTTATTTTTCTGCTAGAAATGCACAAGCCCTAGGCCTATTTCTATGTAATCTGTGATACCTTACTCCTGTTCGGGCATACAATAAGTCCCGATATCTAGTGATATATTCAGGCTCATCACCGGATACTCCTGGATCGTTATCCAGGCATGTACATGATCCATTCTGAATATGGTTTGTCAAAATTTTTCAGTTTTCAAATAACTGGCTTTATAAATTGTAAGTGAAAGTATGTGGAATGAGACGCATACTAAAACCTATAATTTAAACAGTCCCAATTATAATAAGATGCTAATATACAATTTATTATGCTATTTTTATGCAATACGCTCGGATTTCAGTGACATGGGATAAAGGTATATAGGTGAGGGTTTTCTTGTTTGGATTATTCATTCAACGTACTAGTCTCATAGAGCCGTGATCTAAGCTTATATGATTAGTTTTACTCGTATTCGATTTTATCAGTTTTATCAATTTTATATTACTTAAGAGTAACTGGTATTATCTTATTTGCTTTACTTACCGCCTCCTTACCTGCTCATGTATGCCTATGCTCACAACATGATTTTCAATGCATGCTTATGATTAAGATTTATCGATACATGTGTGTATGTTCCTGCACGCCACTTGGCACTCATCTTACCACTTGTTGGGTAGCTTTTTGACTCCCTTGGACCTTCATGTCTAGATCTCAAAGCTTGAACAGACATAGATCCTTCTTCTAAGGACCAAGCTTATTTTGCGGAGCAGGCAGACCAGCTGTAGCTTCAGTCCCCTCTTTTGCCTCCCCTTGGTTGGCTAGTAGCATCTCCTTATAGCTCATGAGCAAACTTTTGTAATTTTCATATTGTAAATCTTACTTTTAAATTTCCTGGTAATGTGATATTACTGTAATATTAGATTACACTCTGTGATAACTATTTACTTGTAATGTTGTATTGGAATGTATATTACTTTCATGCTTCTGTACTCTGATTCTTTCCTGTACTGATGCTTAGCATATATATGTGAGGGCATTTCTTACCTACGTATATACGTCGCAATAACGTCTCTGTACCCATGGAATCGGAGCGTTACAGTTCAAGAGAAGCAACTTGGGAGCGAGAAGATGTCATCCGTGACCGTTACCCGAAACTTTTCGAGCCTTGAGTTGGTAACTTTTCACCTGAATCCTTTTCTCATATCTTGTCAACCCTTGTTTCCATAACCACCTCGAGGAAGGAATTTTTATAAGGTGGATAGATTGTAACACCCTGATCCTGAGATACGCAGCCAAATACGTGTCTCGATTTTTTGCCTATATTTTTCTATTTTTCTCCATATTTATTTTTATGTTTGTGAATCATTTATATTATTATTTGGTATCAAATCTGAACTTTTAGGCTTAGAGTCAGCCCTAGTCTGATTCAGGGACTCGATACCAGTGTATCACATGATTTAACCTCTCTGATATTCAGATTTGACCAATTTCTGTTTCAAATACTGTTTTTCAATATTTTAGATTTTTCATGATTTTCTGAAATTTTTCTGAATTATTCTATAAAATTTTTAAAATTATACTGATTGGTGCTGCCGATCGATTCTCGAATTTTTAGTTTTTAAACAGAGTTGAATTCTAAAATTTATTTTCACATTGTTTCTTAGGAACGTATTTTCTACTTTAACGTATTTTTTAAGATTTTTCTGAATTAATCAAAATTTGACCGATTTTGGTGTCGACTCGTATCACCGGTTGATTCCATGATTTTTAATTTGAAAATCAGATTAAATTTCTTAAATGTGATTACACATTATTTCTCAGAATAATATTTCTTATTTTATAGAATTTTTTAGAACTTTTTTGGGTTAGTTAAATTTTATCCGATTTAAATAATAATATTATTGACCCCTTCTTTTCTTTCCTTACTTTTTTCTTCTCCACTCTCCTACTTAATCTACCCATTTTACTCTACTAATTTTATATTTTAAATATATATATTTATTTATTTATTCCATTTTTTCTTTTCTTTTCGTTCATTTTCTTTTCTTTTCTTTTCTTTTCTTTTCTTTTCTTTTTTTTCTCTTTCTTCCCACCTGCTCTCCATCTCTCCTATTCTCTTCCGACATCCCTCTTACCTCCACTTGTATTTCCCCTTCCTCTCTCTTTTATTTTTCTCTCACTCTTTCTCTCTTTCTCTTAATCTCACTCACTCAATCACTCTCTCAATCTCTCCCCCACTCTCACCCACCAACCCTCTTCTGCTTCCTCCCCTTCATAACCCCCGTCGACGTAATCCTCCCCGGCGACCATCGCGCATGCCAAGCCTTGGTGCCACCCCTCTAAACCCCCTCTCTCTCCTCCTTCCACCAAATCCATTACCACCTCACCAATTTCTCCCAACCCACCACCACACCTCAATCTTCCCTCCTTCATCTCTTTCTCTTGACCCACCACCACCTTTACCAATTTCTCCCAAACCCACCACCACTACCACCTCAATCTTCCCTCCTCTATCTCTTTCTCTCCACCCACAACCACCCACTGCCACCATTTACACCACCTTCACCACCAACACCACCACCATCCCAATCCACTACTCTCTCCTCCTCTACCGCGGCGCTAGCACTCACCGCCGAGGCCCACCTGGTCGCGCCACTGGCGGCGACCCTCCTGTCCAGCCTAGCTGAGCTCTCCCCCTCTCTCCTTTTTCTTCTTTTTTTTCCTTCTTTCCCTTTCTCTTTTCTTTCTTTCCCTCCATCCCTATTCTCTCTTCTTCTCTCTATCTCTTTCTCTCTCTTCTTCCCCGGCGCACATGCACCTGTTCATGGATTTTTAGATTTTTTTCCAGTGTTGTGTGATTTTAGGCAAGTACTCTTGGACTTTGGGTTTGTGAAACATATTATGTATTTGAGCGTGTGATGTTGGTTGTTGACCATGTATCATGTTTTGTATTAGACTGTATGCATGTATGTGGCTAAGTGCCTAGGGCTATATTTACTGTATTTTGTGGACAAATGCATGTAATGGTATAGACGATATTGTATTTGTGGGACTAAAAATGGTACAAGTTGCAGGTGAAGACCTCGGGACAAACGTCCCCTCCGAGTGTGTTATCCCGAGATACCACTTCCCAGACTACCCAATGGGCATCATTCCCTGCACCCTTATAGGTTTAGTGTTGGCGGAGTGGTTTCGCCTACTAAGCCCTCGGGCTGGATTATCTAGTAGACTTCGGTCTTATACTTCAGGTTTCGTGGTCGCCCTGCCGCGAGGTTTACCGATCTACAGTTCTCCTGTTATTATTTCTCCTGTTTATATGTGTGCTTATATGGTACTAACATTTTCTGTAGGTACCCATTTGGCCCTGGGCCCTTGGCCCTATAGCCCTCAGGGCTCATAGACCTCATGGTCTCTCTTATGCTCACTCCCCGAAAGGGGGTGCGCTTAGACCCTCTGGGTCTCTCTTATGCTCCGCCTGGTAGACGAGTCTAGCGCTCAGCGCTTTACCGCTAACTCCATTCGAGTGTAGTTACGCCATGAATGCGGCTTCATCATTGGTGATGTGGGGCATTTTACATGCCACCACACACGTGCGTTAGCTGCGCCGTGAACAGTAATCACACCAAGCGTGATGGTATCTAGCACTGTATGCTAGCTTCGCCCCAGCCTTGTTCAACTCTGCTTGTTTATGCGGGTAGTTGTAATTCTGCTTTTTTATTATTTTAATATGGTTGTGAAGAGTTTGAAAATGTTAATTATATATTTTTCGATATCATATAACATGACCTATTAATTACTTGTCACCTGATGTCTGACACCTGATACTTGGCATGTTATTACTTGACACCTGACACCAACATGTCAACACCCGACTCATGATTATTGCCTTTTTTCGGGGACTTGACACTGATATCAAGTATACTTCTGAAATCACACACCAGTATCATGCTCCTCCTGTTATTATATTCACGTTAATCCCTGTAACTGATTATCATGAATATAAACTGTAATAAATGGACAACTTACACCGGAATGGTAGAAACTGATGGTATCAATTTATAGGTCTTTATAATGGCTCTATGTTGCGCAACTACAATTTCAATTATACTTGAGTGCCACCAGGTGTTTCGGTAGGGTGTACTGGCACCCCTGTCCAAATTTTATCCTTCCAAGGCAAACAAATAAGACCCATACGACTTAGCGGTCGGTCCGGAATACAGTGCCGGATGTCCTGAGGCTGTTGTCTCGTGTATGCACGGGGCCCATTATGAACATGATACGTTGATCCCCATCAGTTTTCAATAACCAAACTCATCTTACTGATATGTGGATGTATGTATACTAGGACGCTGGGATACCTAGACATACGGGTCGAACAAATACTAATAGTGATAAAATAATTTTTTGTTAGAAATTCTCTTAATATGGATCCTGTGTTATACTATTTATTATGGTTATTTATGCTTGCATGGCTTGAGTACACGACACTATGATCATGTACACGTATGTTTGCTTGTGCACGCCACTGGTTCATTTTATGTACTCGTTGGGTTATTTTATGACAACCTTGGACCTGCTTGTCCAGATCCCGAAGTATGGACCGACGTGGAGCCCACTGTAGAAGATCAAGCCTTCCTCGACGAACATTCCGACCAGTCTAGATCCTTTCTGTCCTGCCATCTTTTGTTTGCTCATGAGACGTCCACTTTGCTAATCGTAAGCATCCTCCAGTCTTTTGTATATTGTACATATTACTTTTGCACCTCTCGTGAAGAAATATTGATGTAATATTAAATCGCTCCAAGTGATAACTATGTACTTGTATTTTTTCTGTTAGAATGTATAATATCACATACTTCTGTACTCTGATTCATGTACAGTACTGATGCTTTGCGTACACATGCGTGGTTTTCTAGCCCTGTACATGTACATTGTAGTAGCGTCTCCGTATCTGCGGGAACAGGGCGTTAAAGATACATATTGGACTTGAAAGACAAATAAATGGATGCATCACTATCAAGGTCTTTAGGTGGGAGGACCACCTTGTCTTGGAAGAATGGAGATTAGTTCATCGGTTTGATAACTATCTCTATCCTTCATATCATGTTTTTATATGTTTTAGATTGAATGATTTTTTTTAGCATATCTTATTTGGATGTTTTGATTATACGTTTTAATGCAATCTTATTAGAACTTGTGATATACTTATAAAACTTTTGAGATACACTCATGATTTTATACAAAATTAAATTTATATCTTTTGTGCACTCAATTCTTATTTAGCTATATCTGTATATCCTATTTTTGATGATTTTTGCATTTATACATGATTTTTTAAATGTATTTTTGGATCATTTTTTTTCTTTTGGTGTTTTCAAACTATTTTTCAAATCATTATTTTTTAAAAGCCATCCTTAGTGGGAGGTTGGTTGGGTGATCATATATTGTATGCTAAAATGACTATTTCTTTGACGTATTCATGTAAGTTGGTGATTTAAATGAGTTGAATACTCATTCTTATTTATCTATATATGTATGCCTCATTATTTCAAATAGTATTAATTTTCATTAGTATCATGCATATATATGATTTATTGTGCATGTTTTAATAATGTTCGTTCATGTTTCTATAGCTCAATTAATTTCATGCTAAACTTGTATTCATTTTTTTTGGTATCTTAGTTTGGTATCACTTTTTATTGATATCACTTTTCAAAACTTATGCATTGATTTTGTGATTGCTTTAAAAAGAGAAGAACTTTCTTGATTTAAATTTTAATTAGCATCTTATTCTCTACTTTTCGAGAAAAATATTTTAATAGCTCATATTTTCAATTGATATCAACTATCACAATTGATATCTATTTTCAAAATTGTTTAGAATTTCAAAATTAGTATTGTGAGTTTTCACTTTTTATTTAATTGGTATCATATTTAAACCTTCAATTGGTATTAAGATTGTTTTGCAAATTGGTATCTATCTTGGTTTCAAAATTATTTTCAATTTCAATTGGTATATGGTTGTTTACAATAAGTATTCATTGTCTTGATTTCTATAAACGTGCACCATATATTTATTTTTGATATGTTTTGCCTATATACAAGGAGGGTTAACTTAATGTCTCCTCCATATATAAATTTATGATGAGTGTATTGTATAAAACGAGATTGACAACTCTTCTCTATATCGTACACTTGTATAGGAGAAGTTTAACATCTCCATCTATACATTGTATATTATGCTTATATGGGTCAGGGCTTAGTCATCCCTTCTTTATGTAATGCATGTATGCGGGGGAGTTAACTTAACATCTTTTCTCTTCATTGATTTATATTGCATATACATTTATCATTTTTTCTTTACCCTTTTGTTGGTGAATTGACAAAAAGGGGAGAGAATTTTAGAGTTTATATATGCATGTGACTATATGTTTTTGCATATATATGTTTTATATTCATAATTTATTTGGTATCTATATATTTTATGCTATGTTAAGGGGAAGATTTTACAAAGTTTATCTTTAATCCATGCATATATAACTTCATGAGTTTTGTCATCATCTAAAAGAGTGAGATTGTTAGTCCAAAGGCCTATCATTCTAGTTTTGGTGATAATAACTAATGTAGTTATAGTACTAATGATCTTGTGTTTATTAGTTTCAGATATTCAATCAAGATCTTAGTTGGTGTTTAGTTTCAACAAAAGATTCAAAGTCAAAGTTTTGAAGGTATCACATGTTGATTCAAGAGCTCAAATATAAAGATCATATCGAGTACTCAAAAGGAGCCTAGATCTAGAAGAATCAAGTTTGGATCAAGTCTACATGGAGAAGAAGATCTTCAAAAAACTTAAATCTAGAGTTTGGAGTTTAGATCTTCTGTAAAGTATAGATTAGTTTTGATTGCTCAAGCTCACATACACAAGTTTTATTATTGGCTTTCAAGTATAAAAGATTTGATTTTCGGTTGTATATGTTTTTGGTTTCATGAATGGAATTCATCAAAACCAAGTTTGCATTGGTTTATATATGTATTGGATTTCATTCATATACATTGATGCTTTAAATATGTTCAAAAAACTTATTTTTAAATTTATAAGAGTTTTTAAAAAAACATGATTTTCTATTTACAAGTTTAGTATTTAAAAAATATGTTTTATTTCAAGAAATGTAATTTTTTATCTCAAAAATAAGTTCACATGTTTGTAATATGTGTTGATTTTTGATCACACATATTTGTACTCTAATATATTGACATGGACTTATTTTTGTAGAATTTATTGAGATTTATTTGAATTTAAAAAGGTTTAAATATGTGTAGGAAAGAACTTGTGTTTTTATCTCTGCCCGCAGACAGCTCATTAGAGTTGTCGACAGGCCCAGAGAAGGGCCGTCTATAGTGTTTTATAGAGACTGAGGTCTTTGTGTTTCAGAGCTTGCTGTCGACGGCCCACTTCAACTGTCGACAGCTCATACTTTGAGTATCAGTCTGCTATCGACGGGCCTAGTAGGCTGTTGAGAGGAGAGCTCCTCAATGACCAAAAATATAGACGTTGATGTCGTTTAGGCTAAATTTCAAATAAAATGAGTCTTTCTATTCAAATTGTTTTGTCTTATTTCCAAACGGGTTTATATTTCACTTTATTAGGAGTTTATCAGTGTTTTAATGACTGGTTTAGCTCTTTAATGATGTTATATCTCTTCTTATAAATAGGGGTCATTGGAGAGAGTTTTAGAGAAGAATTTTAATAGTTTTTAGAAGATTTTTAAAAAGAAAATTTTGTGTTTAATGTTTTAAAAAAAAAAGAAAACAAGTTTTTGGAAATTCAAGTTTCATACTTCAAATCTCTATTTCTTCAAGGACAAACTTCTAGTTTTTTGGCAAGCTTGAGCTATTAATTCTATCTATCCTTATAGGATTTCGTATGTTTTCTTAGATTTCTAGTTTGTGGTCTTAGTGATTACCAAGAGTGTATTCTTCAAATTTCTTTGTGCTACCCTAATGGGTGGAGATGTATTTGGCTTTGTGTCCATCTCTTGTGTAGAGGTCTATTGGCTTTGTGCACATTTCTTTTGTAGAGGTCTATTAAGCTTTGTACCTACCTCTTATGTAGGGGTTATTTTTTTGCGGAGTTCCTTTGTGGAGATAGTAAAGATTTCTCACGCGTTAAAGGCGGGGACATAGAGCTTAGTGCTCGAACCTCGAAAAATATCCTTGTGTTTGCGTTTACTATCTTTCAACTCAACTCTACTTATTTATATCTTGCATTGACTCCCACTGCTCTGAATATTCTCAATGAATTTAACATTGTCCATCTCTATTATGATCTTAGTGGAGGTCAGTAAAGCCTAAAGTCTCTAGAGCTCTCAGAATACCCAACAAAGAAATAAGTAACTGCCCTAGAGTCCAGCTTCTTCATATATGGTATAAGGTCGAGCTTCAACTGGGCAACCCCAAACATGGAGATGCCTAATGTTGGGTGTTTTTCTAGTCCATAACTCATATGGGATTTTAGCTACTATTTTACTAGGTACTCTATTATGGAGGTGGACAACCTTCTTTAAAGTTTACTCCATAATGACTCTGGTAGAGTAATGTGGGCTATTATACTCCTAACTATGTCCTTTACTATGCAATTTCATCTTTCAACGACACCATTTTGATGAGATGTCCCTGGCATAGTGTACTGAGCACAATACCACTCTTTTAGAGAATTGACAAAAGATCTTGGACATCTACCTGATCTGCCGTATCTGTTATAGTATTCACCACACAGTCAGATCTAATGGCTTTAATTTTCCTATTTAGTTGATTTTCAACTTCAGCTTTATAGATTTTGAATATGTCCAGTGATTGGGGTTTCTCATTGATTAAATATAGGTACTCATAACGAGAGTATTTATCCGTGAAAGTGATGAAATATCTATGACCATTCCAAGAAGCTGTAGGGAATAAACCATAGATGTATGTATATATAATACCCAAGTTAATAATACTTGATAAATTTATTAAACAATTTTCTGACGTTACTTATCATTTATTATTACTAATTAATTAACTTATAACTCACCATTTCCATTATTATTTTTTTACAAACATAATTTAAAATCATTATTGGTAATAAGTACTATTTCTATTATGATTATTACTTGTTATTCTTAATATCTTTTTGTTAAAAAATTGTATTAGAAAAATTTAAATTATTTTCATATAAGTTATTATTAATTGTTATTAGTTATTCCTATTATAATTATGAAGTTCACCTAGAGGGAGGGGTGAATAGGTGACTAGATAATCTAATGATGAATTAATGCAGAATTAAAACTATTTATGCAAACTAAAAACTATTAAGTTAAGCACACCAAGTATAACACAAGAGTGTAGCCAAATTTCCGGTGAAGGTCTGTAAACTATCTCCTCAAGATTCCTCTAGATAAGAGTTAAGGTCTCACTATGACTCTCTGTTGGCCCAGAGGCCTTCCACTCTAGTTTTGATGATGATTAACTCATGTAGTTATAGTTTACAAATAATCTTGTGATGTTTAGTTTCAGATACTTAACCAAGATATTAGTAGGTGATTAGCTTCAACAAATATATTTTGGCGCTTTCACATGGTGATTCAAGAGCTCGAGCGTCAAAGTTCATATCTAGCACTCATTGGAGTCAAGCTCGGTGGATCACGTTTGGATCGAGTCGACTTGGAGACGGTGCTCTACAAAAAGACTTCGGTACAGTGTTTAGTTTATAGTTTAGATCCAGTGTTAAAGATTAGATAGTATGATATGCTCAAGTTCACAACACACACACTTGTTTAAGTTTCATGTTTTGGTTTTGGTTTTCGGTTTTTGGTTTAACCGATCTTGGTTTTCATGAATAGATAGAATCAACAAGTTTACATGGTTTAATGTATATTAGATTTATTCTATATACATGTATGCTTCAACTATTTAAACAAACTTAGTTTGATAGTCTATTTCATGAGTTTGGAGTTTTGGTATTTTAAACAAAACTTATTTTCGGTCTTAATGTCAAAAATAGTGATATATATATCTTTCATGTATATTGGATTATATCCATATACTATATGCTTCAAAGCTGTTTCTGTATTTGGATGAGTTTTGGACAAAATGATTTTCCATTTCAAAAATCCAAGTTTTGAAAAATACGGAATTTGGTTTTCGATAAAATTTTCATAACACAAAAAGAGTTCAAAATGTTTGTAACTTGGTTTGATTTTTACTCAAATAAGTTTGTATTTTAAAGAGAATATAAGAACTTATTTTTGTGGATTTTTAGAAATTTTATGGGATATCTTTGACAAATAAAAACCCAAGTTTTAAATCCCTTAACCACCCCTACCAGGCTCTGGCGGTCGACCGATCGGTCGACCGACGTACATAAGAACGTGCACGTTGACCAGCCACTTAGGCCGGTCGACCGAGCGGTCGACCGACTGAAAGTGCCCCACTCTCGGGTGGGGGCGGTCGACCGGACGGTCGACCGTGAGGCTTGGCACGGTCGACCGAGCGGTCGACCGGCCAGAGAGCAACTGCTCTCTGGAATTGGCGCGGTCAACCGGGCGGTCGACCGGCAGGCTCAACGGTCATATTTTTGACCGTTGGCCGGTCGACCGGAAGGTCATTCTGGGCCTAGTCAGCTGCCAACGGGCAGATTCTTTTGGGGCCTATTTATACCCCATTTGAGGGCTGTTTTGTAAAGGTTTTTAGAGAGAAAAATTTCAGATCTTTTCAAGTGTTTTCAGCAAAAAGTTTTTGGGTTAAAAAATTTCTATTCTCTATTTGTTTTTAAAGTGTTTGTTATTTCAAAGAAAATAGTCTTTTGGGAATTTGTTTTTGGTCTAAAAATTCTATATCTATTTGGAGATTTCCCAAGTGATTTTCTTTGTTCAAAACACTTTGTTTTCTCACACTTGAGCTTATCATTCTATCATTTCAATAGGATCTTTGTTTTTGTGGGAAAAGAGATAGTTTGTGGTTGTGGAAACCACCAAGTTGTAAACCCTCCTACTTTGTGTTATCCCTCTTGTGTAGAGGTTGATTTTGGAGTGGTGACTTTGTGCCCTATCCCTCTAGTGAGAGGTTGATTGGTTGTTTGGCTTTGTGCCTATCCCTCAAGTGTGAGGTGATTGATTTGTGGTGGCTTTGTGTCTAGCCTCTAAGTGTAGAGGTTGTGTTTGTAATTGAGAGAGGAGTTGTGCACTCCCGGTTGTATTGCCCTAAATCCTCAGTGGAGTTTCCCTGTGTGGGAGTCCTGTGTGAACAAGTTAGTGAAAATCCTTCTGTGTGAAGGCGGGGACGTAGAGCTGTATGCTCGAACCTCGAAACAAATCTCGGTGTTTGCGTTTGATCCACTTTCTCTTACTCTCTCTCTCTTTTACATTGTGCCTTGCATCATTTCATATTGCTCATTCATATATTATATGCTTGGCTTGTTTGTGTGTGCCTCACTTGTGTTTAACCACGAGAGCTTCATATAGCACCTCAACTCTTATTCAGAGGAATCAAGAGGAGTTAATCCAGAGCCCTTCACCGGGAATTCGACTACACTCGTTAGTTACACTAAGTGTGTTGCAATTTAAGTTTTAATTTTCGCATTTTGTTCATTAGATAGCCGTACACCTATTCACCCCCCTCTAGGTGTACTTACAATTGGTATCAGAGCCTACGCTCCTGATATTAGGTTTAACCACCTAGAGTGTGATCTTAATTAGCTAATCTATCATTTGCATTTGCACACTTATATTGTTTACACACACTCATGGATTGCTTGACACCTCCCATGTTTGATGTTTCCAATATTGACATGTGAAAATTTAGGATGTCCATTTACTTAAAAACCCTAGGCTTGCAAGTTTTCCTTGCCGCTACCAAGAAATCCTATCTTGATAATAGCAAGCATATAGAGGCCAATGCACAAGCCCTTGAGGTACTTAGAAGCACGCTAAACAAAGAATATCTTATGTTGGTTTCTAACTGTGATTCTGCCTTTGCAGTGTGGAACACGTTGACCTCCTCTAAGCTTCAAACGCCCAACATTGTGGAGGATGAATCTAGTGGAGAATCCGAGCACCAATGCTACATGGTCCAAGGGAATGACTCCCTTGAGGTAAACTCGGAAACTCAATTAGATGAGGATGATGCTTGTTCTTCTTGTAATGATTTTGTTGATCCAAATGCTTTAAATGAAGAACTATCAATTGTTTGTGACAAATTATTGAAAAAATATAATCTTTTGAAAAAGAAGACCTTTGAATTAAATAAAGAAAATAAAGATTTGATTTCAAAGCTTGATTTGGTTTTGCAAGAGAAAGTGGAGATTTCTAATGAAAGGGATTCATTGAAATCTAAACTTGATCTTGCCCTAAATGAAAACAAGATCTTGAAAAATAAAAATGATTGTGAAAATGTTTTGAAGAAAAATGAGTCTTTAACTTCAAAACTTGATTTTGTTTTAAAGAGAATGAATCCTTGAAAAACAAAATTGCTTCTATTTCAAAGGATTTGGATTTGGTTTCCAAGAAAAATGTTTCTTTGAAAAATAATTTTGATACACATGTTTGCCATGCTAGTGTAGCTTCTTCATCTAGGTTACCTATTGCATGCACCTCTTCTTCTAGGATTGATAATGATATTTGTTTGTTAAAGAAGAGTGTGGATTGTTTAGGCTCCACTTTGAGCCATTGTGCCATGAACCATACACTGTTGGAATCTATATTTCGAAAGAAACAAGTTTCATCTCTGCATGCATACAAATCACGGCATACACATGCTTCCCACGTACACACCCACAACACTATGTATGCTCATGTGTACACTTATACACATTGTGGACGTAAGGGCCACCTTACTAAGTTTTGTTATGATCGTATACATGATTCAAATTTAGCAACTAAGTATGTTTGGGTTAGGAAAGAAGCTAAACCCCATGGACCCAAAAGAGTGTGGTACCAAAGACCACCCCTATTGTATTTGATGTAGGTGTGGGCTCTCACATGACGTGAGAGTGATGGTGCCTTGAGGTAGATGCGTTCCGAGCTTAAAGAGAACTATTTGGATGCATCACTTTCAAGAGGAGTTTGGTGGGAGGACCACCTTGTTTTGGAGATATGAAAAGTTGCCTTCATGATTTTGGTAACTATCCCTTACTCCTCATTTATGTTTGCATGCTTTTAGATCATTCAGTTTTAGCATGTTTTGATGTTTCATGATTAGTATGTTATATGCCATGATATTTAGATTAGTGATATACATGATTAGTTATTTGAGACACCCATGTTTAATATGGACTTATACCTTTGTGTTCTCACATTTGTTTTAACTAATGTGTATGTCCTAGATCTAATGCTTGTTCATATACATAATGATCTTATAAGTTTTGTTTTGATTTCCATGCTTCATGCTTTGATTACATGTTTAGATGTACGTTTTCATTAAAACTTAGGTATATACTTGTACAACCAGTGAGCCACAAATAGACTATTATATGTTTATGCTTGAACGTTCATTTGTACCCATTAGATGTACTAGTATAGTCTTGTTTTAATGATTCATACATTTAACTTGTATTCCCATTTTGTACATGTTTTTCATGTTTATGTTTAAACTTCATGTATATGTCTATTTTGTCTAAATTATTAGCTATACATATATATCCTTTAGCCACTTGCCTTCATGCAATACTTTTGTGGACTCATTCATGTTTGGATATGTATGTATACTTTAGTTTGTACATGACATACATGTACCTTTGAAGAATTCTAGTGTTGATGACTTTCATGTTTTAAGGAATTTCTTATTGAGCTTGATTGCCTTATTTCATGACAATGTCCTTCACATAACTCTTATACACTCACATTATTTAAGGTTTTCTCATGATTTTGTTTTCATGAGTCCTGTACGAGCTTTATATCTTTTGAGTGTCAACTGTTGAGTGATTTTCATATTTCATGAAATATATTTTTATTTTATTCCTTTCTTGAAGGATTTCGTACTAGTTTACAAATTTTTCATATAACTAATTCGTATTCTTCGTTTTGATAGAGTTTTTAAACGTACTATATTTTCAAACTTATTTTTGAAAACCCCTACCCATTCAAGGGTGGTTGGTTGGGCGACCATGCCTTGTATGCTTATTATTGAAAATCTTTTTAAACATGTGCATGAAATGGGTGGTAGGAAATATGAGGTATACACTTGATCTTATTATGTTTTCAATTGGTATCATTAGATCTTTTCAATTGGTATCACTATTGACATTCTTTTTGTATACTCATATGCTTTATTTGTGCTTACTATATCTTTATATCATTGAGCACAAATTTTAGTTATGCTAAGCTTGATTTCTTAAATGACTATTATATTTCAATTGATTATGTTTCAATTGGTATCCTATACAAGCTTATGCATCATTTTGTTTGGTATTTCATAAAGGGGGAGAAAACTCGTATTTCACTTTTTATTGGTTTTGTTTACCTTTAGTATTTTACTCCCACACTTTATGTTAAAAAGGATTGAAAAATGATATTGATTATTTTTGGTATCATATGCTCCTAATGAAAAATTACTTTCAATTGGTACTAATCTTTACAATTGATATCAAGATTATCTATATATCTTTTAATTGATATCAAAATTTTTGGTTGGATTCGTCAAATGATTTATTTACTTACAAATGGTATTTAAATTTATGTTAAAAATATTTATTTTATGTACTTTCAATTGGTATGATTTATTGATATCATGTTGCACTAAATTGATATATTTTTTTCAATTGGTATTATAAAGTTTTGATTTGATTTCACCCTTATTGATATTTTTTTTTTTAAGACAAAAAAGGGGAGAACATTGTTTTATTGTTTTCTTTGACCCCTTTGTTGATTATTGTCAAAAAGGGGGAGAAGTATTTGTGAGTTTATATGCATGTTTATTGGTTTATTTGAGTTTCAATTTGGTATTAAGAGCTTTTATTGTTTCATGCTTTGTTGTTTTGTTTTATTGATATCAAGAAACTTTTGTTAAAATTTTTATTGTTGGTATCAAGAGCTTGTATTGATTATTTTTCAATTGGTATCAAGAATTTTTTATTGATTGGTATCAAAAGCTTTCAAGAGTTTTTTTTTGATTGGTATCAAGAGCTTTTATTGATAAAGTTTTCAAATTGAAATTTTTTTTAGTATCAAGAGCAATTATTTTAAGAATATGTTTATTTCAAAAGGAAAAGGAATTTATTTTAAAAGTTTGGTATCAAGAGCATGTTCATTTCATTGTTTTATGCATGTTGATGCATAAACATATTTAGTATTCATTGCATATATTTATTGTTTATTGCTATGCATGAGTTAAGGGGGAGCTTCTTTGAAGCTTAATTTTAATCCATGCATATATAACTCCATGAGTTTTGTCATCATCAAAAAGGGGGAGATTGTTGGCCCAGAGGCCTTCCACTCTAGTTTTGATGATGATTAACTCATGTAGTTATAGTTTACTAATAATCTTGTGATGTTTAGTTTCAGATACTTAACCAAGATATTAGTAGGTGATTAGCTTCAACAAAGATATTTTGAAACTTTCACATGGTGATTCAAAAGCCCGAGCGTCAAAGTTCATATCTAGCACTCATTGGAGTCAAGCACAGTGGATCACGTTTGGATCGAGTTGAGTTGGAGACGGCGCTCTACAAGAAGACTTCGGTACAGTGTTTAGTTTATAGTTTAGATCCAGTGTTAAAGATTAGATAGTATGATATGCTCAAGTTCATAACACACACACTTGTTTAAGTTTCATATTTTGGTTTTGGTTTTCGGTTTTTGTTTAACTGATCTTGGTTTTCATGAATAGATAGAATCAATAAGTTTACATGGTTTAATGTATATTAGTTTGTTCTATATACATGTATGCTTCAACTATTTAAACAAACTTAGTTTGATAGTCTATTTCATGAGTTTGGAGTTTTGGTATTTTAAACAAAACTTATTTTCGGTCTTAATGTCAAAAACAGTGATATATATATCTTTCATGTATATTGGATTATATCCATATAGTATATGCTTCAAAGTTGTTTAATATCATGTTTTTGTATTTGGATGAGTTTTGGACAAAACGATTTTCCATTTCAAAAATCTAAGTTTTGAAAAATACGGAATTTGGTTTTCGGTAAAATTTTCATAACATAAAAAGAGTTCAAAATGTTTGTAACTTGGTTTGATTTTTACTCAAACAAGTTTGTATTTCAAAGATAATATAAGAACTTATTTTTGTGGATTTTTAGAAATTTTATGGGATTTATTTGACAAATAAAAACCCAAGTTTTAAATCCCTTAAACAGCCCTACCGGCTCTGGCGGTCGACCGGGCCAGTCGATCGGACCCAGAGTCGGTCGACCGGATCGGCCGACCGACGTGCACAAGAACGTGCACGTTGACCAGCCACTTAGGCCAGTCGACCGAGCGGTCGACCGACTGAAAGTGCCCCACTCTCGGGTGGGAGCGGTCGACCAGACGGTCGACCGTGAGGCTTGGCAATGTCGACCGAGCGGTCGACCGTCCAGAGAGCAACTGCTCGCTGGAATTGGCGCGGTCGACCGGGCGGTCGACCGGCAGGCTCAACGGTCATATTTTTGACCGTTGACTGGTCGACCGGCCGGTCGACGGAAGGCCATTCTAGGCCTAATCAACTGCCAACGGGCAGATTCTTTTAGGGCCTATTTATACCCCATTTCAGGGCTATTTTGTAAAAGGTTTTTAGAGAAAAAAATTTCAAATCTTTTCAAGTATTTTTCGCAAAAAGTTTTTGGGTTAAAATTCCTATTCTCTATTTACATTTAAAGTGTTTGTTATTTCAAAGAAAATAGTCTTTTGAGAATTTGTTTTTGGTCTAAAAATTCTATATCTATTTGGAGATTTCCCAAGTGATTTTCTTTGTTCAAAACACTTTGTTTTCTCACACTTGAGCTTATCATTCTATCCTTTCTATAGGATCTTTGTTTTTGTGGGAAAAGAGATAGTTTGTGGTTGTGGAAACCACCAAGTTGTAAACTTTCCTACTTTGTGTTATCCCTCTTGTGTAGAGATTGATTTTGGAGTGGTGGCTTTGTGCCCTATCCCTCTAGTGAGTGGTTGATTGGTTGTTTGGCTTTGTACCTATCCCTCAAGTGTGAGGTGATTGATTTGTGGTGGCTTTGTGCCTAGCCTCTAAGTGTAGAGGTTGTGTTTGTAATTGAGAGAGGAGTTATGTACTCCCGATTGTATTGCTCCAAATTCTCAGTGGAGGTTCCCTGTGTAGGAGTCATGTGTGGACAAGTTAGTGGAAATCCTTCTGTGTGAAGGCGGGGACGTAGAGTCGTGTGCTCGAACCTCGAAATAAATCTCGGTGTTTGCGTTTGATCCACTTTCTCTTACTCTCTCTCTTTTACATTGTGCCTTACATCATTTCATATTGCTCATTCATATATTATATGCTTGGCTTGTTTGTGTGTGCCTCACTTGTGTTTAACCATGAGAGCTTCATATAGCACCTCAACTCTTATTCAGAGGAATCAAGAGGAGTTAGTCCAGAGCCCTTCACCGGGAATTCGGCTACACTCGTTGGTTACACAAAGTGTGTTGCAATTTAAGTTTTAATTTTCGCATTTTGTTCATTAGATTAGCCGTACACCTATTCACCCCCCTCTAGGTGTACTTACACTCTCTTGGTTGAATACAAGTGTGAGCAAACAATCCCAAGTATATAACAATAGAGCAAAAGATATATCAAGCATATAAAGATATAAGCATTGTAAGCATGCAAGATATAAACACAAATGAGAGATAGAGAGAGATAATCGCAAACACGGGAGATTTGTTTCGAGGTTCTAGCACCCTTGCTCTACGTCCCCGCCTTCAACACTATGAAGGATTTTCACTAAAATCGATCCCACTGGATCACTCGTTGCCGCAACACCTACAAGGAGTTCACACTAGAACTCTTGGACTCACTAGTCCCCTCACTTGTTCCCGCAAGAATAACACACGCAAGCACACAAGCTTGCCGAGGCCGCACTTTACACCGAGTTGAAAAATCACCTAGAGGGGGGGTGAATAGGTGATTATGCTAATCTAATGAACTCAATGCGGAATTTAAAAACTTAATGCAATACACTCAAGTGCAATCAACAAGTGATGCACACACAACCAAGCCAAGCAATTATGAATGCACAATATGAATAGTTGCAAGGCACAAAGTAAAGAGAGAGATAGAGAGAGTCAATGGATCAAGTGCAAACAACAAGATATGTTTCGAGGTTCGAGCACCCAGCTCTACATCCCCGCCTTCGACACACGAAGGATTTCTAATCCACTAGCTAGTCCACAAAGAACTCTCACAAGGAGTACCCAACTCCTCTCTTTACAACCACAATCTCCTCCTTGAGGCACAACTCCAAGCCAACAAAACAATCACCTCACAACCCGAGGGATTAGCATAAAGCAAACACAAGGATCACCTCTCAACTTGAGGGATACAACCCAAATGCACAAGTTCCTCAACACAATGAGGGCAAGGCACAAAGTAAAGATTGGGTTTTTAACGTGGTGGTCTAAACAACAACCACAAACAATTTCTTTCTCCCACACAAAGATCCTATAGAATAAGAAAGTAGATGTTGCTCAAGTGTGGAGAAAACCAATGGAATGGAAATCAAAATCACAAAGAAAATCCTTGGGAAAAACTGAAACCAAGATATAGAAGTTCAATCAAAATCTTTTTCCCAAAAACCCTTTTCTTTGATTTTCCAAACCCTAACAAAAACACCAAATAAATTGTTCAATTTGAATCCAAAAACTTCTTTTGATTGCTGTGAAAACACAAGAGAGTAAGAAAAATTCGCACAAAAAATCTTAGAGAAAACAGGCTATTAATGGGGTATTTATAGCCCCCAGAAAAATATAGCCGTTGGCAGCAGAAACTGTCAGAAATGACCTTCCGGTCGACCGGCAGGTCGACCGTCCAACGGTCAAATTCTGCCCGTTGCCAGCTACCGGTCGACCGCCCCGGTCGACCCAAACAAACAGAGAGCTCTGCTCTCAGACCCGGTCGACCCTGACGGTCGACTGTTCCGTGTCTGCCAAACGTGCACAGATCTGTGCACGTCGGTCGACCGACCCGGTCGACCGACTTCATGCCAAGTCGACTTGGTCAGAAGACTAGTCGACTGGTTGAAGCCTAGAATAGAAACTGGGTCCGAAAAACAGTTTAAAATATTTTGAAAAATCTTTTAACACTCCTAAAAATCACCAAAAATAGTTTTATCATTTTGCATTGATATATAAACATGTGGTAAAAAGTTTAGCTCAAATATCAATCAATATGAACTATTTTTGTGTCTTATCATTTTTTTACCAAAAACCAAAAACTGTATTTTCTAAAACTTGGATTTTGAATAGAAAATACGTTTTGTCCAAAACTCTTCCAAATACAAAAACATGATATTTAAACACTTTGAAGCATGATGCATATGGATAGAAATCCAATATACATGAAACATATATATATATATATCATAGTTTTTCACTTTAATTCCTAAAATAAGTTTTGTTAAAACACAAAACATAAAACACATGAAATAGGTATATCAAAGTAAGTTTGTCTAAGTAGTTGAAGCATGCATGTATATAGAACAAATCTAATATACATTAAACCATGTAAACTTGTTTTGATATAATATCTATTCATGCAAACCAAGAACGGTTAAACCAAAAACCGAAAATCAAAACATGAAACGTGTGTGTTGTGAACTTGAGCATATCATACTATTCTAATCTTTACAATTTGGATCTAAATACAAAACTAAACTATGGTACCGATGTCTTCTTGTAGAACGCAATCTCCAAGCCGACTCGATCCAAAACTCCATGATCCACCGAGCAAGTGCTATATGTGATCTTTGACGCTCGAGATCTTGAATCAATATGTGAAAGCTTTCAAATCATCTTGTTGAAGCTAATCACCTACTAATAACTTGATTAATGATCTGAAACTAAAATCACAAGATTATTAGTACACATAACTACATGAGTTAATCATCATCAAAACTAGGGTGGAAGGCCTTTGGGCCAACAATCTCCCCCTTTTTGATGATGACAAAACTCATGGAGTTATATATGCATGGATTAGAGTTAAGCTTCAAAGAAGCTCCTTTTAACTCATGCATAAACAAATAAACAATAAATATGCAATGAATATTAAACATGAAACATGATATCTATGCATAAACAATAAAAGGTTCTAGATACTAATGAAATGTTTAAAACAAAACATGCTCTAGATACCAATTACAAAACATGCTTTAGATATCAATTAAAATTAAATTAAATTAACTTAATATATGCAAAAACATAAACATGCATATATAACCAAAATACTTCTCCCCCTTTTTGTCAATCATCAACAAAGGGGTACAAACCAAAACGAAACAAAATCTTCTCCTCTTTTTAATATAAAGAAACAACCTTCGATGAGGGGTAAAAACAAAACCAAATAAACAAATCTTTCTTCCTCTTTTTGTTCGAAACAACGAATCAATAAAAATAATATTTTCCCTTTTTTGTCTAAAACAAAACAAAGTCAATTAGGGGTGACAATCAATTAAGGTACCAATTGAAAATATGTCAAAGAATAGCATCTTGATACCAATTGAAAGGAAACAAACAAAAATATTGATACCAATTTTAAACAAAACACATGAAAATCTTGATACCAATTGAAATTTAAACATAATAAATTTTGAATGTCTAAATAAAAATTTTGATACCAATTGTAAATAATTTTCATTTTGAACATATGATACCAAATTGAAATTTTCAATCATAAAGTATGGGAGTGAAAAATAAATACTAATTGAAAGATGAAATACGAATTTTCTCCCCCTTTATGAAATACAAACTAAAACCATGCTTAGGCTTGATACCAATTTAAAAGTAATCAATTGAAACAAAATTAAAACTCAAGCACTAGCATAAACAAGATTTTGTGCTTAAAGATATAGGGATATAATAAGCACAAATAAAACATTTATATGTATGAAAAATAGATACCAATAGAAATTGATATTCTTTGAAATGAAGCATACATACATACAAACATATATGAGTATACAAGAAATGTCAAGATTGATACCAATTGAAAGAATTCAATGATACCAATTGAAATAACTATAAGATCAAATGTATATCTCATATAACTACCTCCCAATCATGGTTCAAGTTTTAAATGATTTTCATTATAAGGCTTACATGAACATGATCTCCCATCCATTCTCCCATTGAAGGTAGGGGTTTTCAAAAATTAGATTTGAAAATATAGTATGTTTGAAAATCTCTACCATAGTGAAGAATACGAACTAATTATAGGAAAAACTTTTAAAACTAGTACGAAATCCTTCAAGTAAGGAATAAAACAAAATTGTTTTTCATGAAACACATGTAAATCACATGATCACTATACACTCAAAATCCATAAAGCCCATATCATAGTCTCATGAAAACAAATCATGAGTAAACTAATAAAGTGAGTGTACAAGTATAATGTGACACATATCAACATGAAAATATTCAATTAAGCTCATATGAAATTCTTGAAAACATGAAAACATGAAAAACTAGATTTTCATTACCAATAGAAATTACCTAAAAACATGAAAATCATCAAAACGATTTAAACTTCAAGGTATATGTATGTCATGTACAAACTAAAGTATACATACAAATCCTAAACATAATGAGTTCACAAGAGCAAATGCATGAAGGCACGTGGCTCAAGGATGTACATGTATAATCAATAGTTTGGACAAGATAGACATATACATGAAGTTAAAACACATGATCATAGAAACATATTCAAAATGAGGAATACAAGTTAGAATGCATGAATCATCAAAACTAGACTATACTAGCACATCTAATGGGCACAAATAGGCATTCAAGTACAAACATATATAAAGATTTATTTGTAGCCCACTATATGTACAAGTATAAATCCTAGTCTTAATGAAAACTAACATCTAAATGCATATTCAAATCATGAAGCATAAAACGGGAATCATAACCCAACATGATAAACATAATAATCAAAACATGAATTATTAAAACAAAAAGTCATAGTCAACCACATGACTAGCATGACAAAGACATGTGCATTAGATCTATGATTAACATGATAGCTAAAATATAAAGAGAACACAAAATATGGGCCCATACTAAACATGGGTGTCTCAACAACTAATCATGTAAACCATAAGTCTAATAAACATGGCAAATATCATACTAATCATGAAACAATAAATCAAAACAAAAAAATCATAAACATCCACATGATCATTATGTATATGCATGTGCATTAGATCTAGTGCATACATATTAGTTTAAACAAGGTGAGAACACTAAATATAGATCCATATAAAACATGGGTGTCTCAAGTAACTAAACATGTACATCATTATTCTAATAAGCATGGCATAGGCATAATGAATAACAAAACATGACATGCCATAAATAGATAAACATGAAAAGCATGCAAATAAGAATGGGAGTTAGAGAATGATACCAAAACCGATGAAGGTGCATCTCTAGTTCTCCAAATCATGGTGGTCCTCCCACCAAATTTCCTTGAGAGTGAAGCATCCAAATGGTTCTCTTTTAAGCTTAGAACGCATCCACCTCAAGGCACCAATACTCTCACGTGATGCGAGAGCTCCCACCTACATCAAAAGTCAAGGAGGTGATTTTTGGTACCCATTTTCTTTTGGGTCCACGGGGGTTAGTATCTTTTCTATCCCAAACAAGATTACTTGCTAAATTTTCATGATGTAAACAATCATAACAAAATCTAGCAAGATGACCTTTTCGGCCACAATGTGTACAAATGTACACATGAGCATACATGTTATGGTTGTGTCCGTGGAAAGCATGTGTATGCCGTGTAGGGTGTGCATGCAAAGATGGACCTTGTTTCTTGCGAACCAAGGTTTCCAAACGTGAATGATTCAATGTGCATTGGCTCAAAGTGGAGCCCAAACATTTAACACTTTTCTTCAAAATATTTATATCATTTTCAATAGTGGAAGATAAAGTGGAGCATGCAATAGGTGTGCAAGAAGAAGAAACTATACTAGCATGGCACAGATGAGAATCAATATCAATTTTCAAAGATTCATTTTTCTTTAAAACCAAATCCATTCTTTAGTTATGAAATCAATTTCGTTTTTCAAAACAAGGTTATCTTTAAAACAAAATCCAATTTAAAAGATAAAACCTCATTGTTTTTCACAACATCATTACAATCATTTTTGTTTTTCAAAATATCAATCTCATTAAGGGCAAGGTCTAGTTGAGATCTTAGTGAGTCACGTTCACTAGTGATCTCTTCCTTTTCTTGCAAAACCAATTCAAAATTAGAACACAAATCCTTTAATTCATTTTTCAAAACTAGATTGTCCTCTTTCAAAAGATTGTGTTTTTTCAAGAAATTTTCAAGCTTTTGAGCAAGTTCCAAATTTAAAGATTGAACTTCCAAAAATCCATAGCAATAGGAACTAGAGCTATCATCTAATTGAGTGTCCGATTGTACCTCAAGGGAGTTATTCCCTTGGACCATGAGGCAATGCTCTTCGGACTTTTCTCTCTTAGATCTCCTCATCTTGTTGTAATCCTTGGAAGCTCGGGAGACGTCAATAAGCTCCAAACTGTAAAAACTGAGTCATAATGATCAAACACCGGTAAAAGATGTTCATTAAGAGATGCTCTAAGTGCTCTAAGTGCTAAAGCATTAGCCTTTTTATGTTTGATACTATTAGGGAATGATTCTTGAGTAGAGGCTTGATAAACTAGATGTCCTAGGCTTTTTAAATGTCTACTCATATTGGCCTTCCAAGCATCAAATCTAAGATGGTCAAACATAGGAGGGCTATCCATGAGTGCAACCTAAATGTGTGCAAATGAAAAATGCAAATGAAGATTAGCAAACCAAGATCTCACTCCTAGGTGGTTAAACCTAATATCAGGAGCGTAGGCTCTGATACCAATTGAAAAATCACCTAGAGGGGGGGTGAATAGGTGATTATGCTAATCTAATGAACTCAATGCGGAATTTAAAAACTTAATGCAATACACTCAAGTGCAATCAACAAGTGATGCACGCACAATCAAGCCAAGCAATTATGAATGCACAATATGAATAGTTGCAAGGCACAAAGTAAAGAGAGAGAGATAGAGAGAGTCAATGGGTCAAGCGCAAACAACAAGATATGTTTCGAGGTTCGAGCACCCAACTCTACATCCCCGCCTTCGACACACGAAGGATTTCTAATCCACTAGCTAGCCCACAAAGAACTTTCACAAGGAGTACCCAACTCCTCTCTTTACAACCACAACCTCCTCCTTGAGGCACAATGTAATACCCCTTTCCCGGAATACGTGCTTAGTTACGTATTCAGCCTTTCGGCCGTATCTTCCGTTTTACCATCCGTATTTGACCGATTTTCGTTTCAAACTTCATTTCCTAATATTTTAGATTTTATGTGATTTTCTGGAATTTTCTGAAATTAAAGTGAATTTATTCAAAACCGGTGTCGGCCAGTATCGCTGACCGATTTCCGAATTTTTATCTTCCAAACTGTTAGGAATTTCTAGAAAGTCCTTTTAGGCTTTATTGCTTAGAATCATATTTCCTACTTATACTCTTTTTCTGAGATTTTTATAAATTTATGAAAATTCCTTCGGAGTCGGTAAATAACTGATTCCGGGATTTTTAATTAAAAATCTACACAGTATTTCTTCAAACGAATTTCACCATTGGTCTTCAAATATTTTTCTTGATTTTTGGTAAAATTTCCAGACCAATCCAAAATACTTGGATTTTGGGCATTTTTCCAAAAATTGCAAAATACATTTCCACCTCATCTTGCCACCTCATTTCCCACTCACCCTCACCTACCCCCACTCACTCTCTCTCTCACCCACAGCCGGCCAAGTGGCAAGAGAGGGGTCACCTCACCCACACACATTTGCAAGAAAGCCCTCCACTTCCATTATAATCCCAACTCCTTTACAAAATTCCTAAACTATATATTCATTTCATTTGCAAGATCCCCCTTTTCTTCTCATTTCATCACCTAGAGAGAAAATCCTCATCTTCATCCTCAAGCTCAAACCCTAGCTCTAGGGCTCCTCAATCCCTTCACTTCCACCTCTAGATCACAAGGGATTCTTCAAGGCTTCATCAAGGAACCTCAAGGACTCCAACCATCACTCCAAGAACAAGTTCTTCACCTCAAGCTCCATCAACAACAAGTGGTGATTGAAGCCAACCTCTTCCTCTTTTGAATCCAGCTCCTAACTGAACCATCCAGGTGAGTTTATTACTCACCAAGACTTAGTTAACCCACATTATGCTTAGGGTAGAGATCCATGTACACCCTTAACATAAAAATCAGATTTTAGGTCTTCAACACTCAAATTCAACATACCCACGTGGCATATTGATCACCTTGGCTATTCCCTGTTCTAGGGTACTTGTAGTAGTAGATCAGGTCCCCCAATGCTGTAAAAATCCCAACTTTAGACTGTTAGAATCAATCCTTGTGAGATTCTGATTTTTTCTGCTCTAACAGCAGAAATTTCCAGAGGACCGGTCGACCGGCAGTCGACCGGGACTCTACCGATGTGCACAGCAGGCACGACATTGAGCTGGCAGTCGACTGGCAGTCGACCGCTGACTCGACCGGCTTCACAAATTGCCTTGGACCAGTCGACTGGCAGTCGACCGGCCAAAACCTGGAGCTCTCGCACTCGGTACGGTCGACCGGCAGTCGACCGGGACTCGACCGCCAGTTCATTTCCCAGTCGACCGGCAGTCGACCGGAGGTCGACCGCCAGGCCAAATTCTGGGACAGATTCAGACTCCTTTTCTTTTTAATTTCTGATTTTACCTCGATACATGTATACTGTATTAGACTTGTTTTAGACATCATACCTGTACTGCATGACTCGCTACCTGATGTACCTTACTATACTATGTCTCATGCCATGTTGTTACATATTGCTAAGCTTATATGGCTTCATGACTCATGTTACTCATTATTAGTCCATAACATGTTAAAATGTGAAGTATCACCAATCCTTCATGCTATCCCTAAAACACCAAGCATGATATATACGACTATTTCATAAAATTCACCAACTTATACATGGGTCGGGGGAAATATGCGGATATCGAGATGTGTTCGTGTTTACAGTGGTATTAGGATGTGCACTATATTTTCCGGTCTTACCTGCGGTACTCCAGGGGACCGAGGGGAGTGCTTCCTCCCTTTCCTGTTTACATGTCATGACTTTCCTGTTAGCCTAGCGGCAGGTTCCGTCTTCAAGCAACGGAACAATACTGGGCCGTGGTCCCGGGCATGCACGGGACACACTGTAAATATAGTTCGTCGATACAACCGCTGTTTCCAATAACAACCTTGTCGTACTGGGATATGGATCTATGTGCTCTGGGACGCTGGGTCACATAGCTAGATATCACAGTAAGACAAGTAATAATAATAAGACATTCATTGTAGTTTTATTTCATACACCTTTATCTTATTTAGCTTACATATCTGGTTATTCATTGCTAGCTATTACTATGTTATTGTTTCTATTCATGATCCTTGTCACTTGACTACCTTTTTACTTGTTATTATTATGTCTTGACCCTTTGGATTTGCATATTCAGATTTAGAGGCCTGGAACGAAGTGGAGCCTTCCGCTGAGGACTTGGCCTATCTTGGAGAGCAGTCTGACCAGCTCTAGTCCCACCGTGCCCGACTCTTCTTTTGGCTCACGGATCTCCATCCTTGCGTGAGCACTTTTGTATTTTTGGAGTGTACATCGTTCTTTTTGGACTTGGGTTGTGATAATGGACACTTGTATAGTGATTTTGTATATCATAACTTGTATAACTCTGTACTTCTATTTTGTATGCTGGCATATGATTATACCACGCTGTGTGTTATACTCTGATACTTGTTGTACTTATGCTTAGCGTATGTACGTGGGTGCACCATTGACCTACGTATATGCGTCGCAGTGACGTCCCCGTATCATTGGGATCGGGGCGTTACAGGTTGGTATCAGAGCCTAGGCTCTCAAACCTAAAAGTACAACCAAGTGGCAAATTCTAGTGATTTGCTTATGCCAACTACAATGTACAAAGTTATAAAGTCCTTCTTGCTTCCTTCGTTGGTCAATTCCTTCGTATCCTAAACTCCTTTCCCTTGTTTCCAATTCCAGATCTTATTCCTTTCGGTATGGAGAGACGTTCGGGTCGCAACAATGTCGGGCAAGTCCCGAATGGACCCGTCGGAGGAGAGGGTGCTGATGTCCTGAGGATCATCCAGACTATGCTGGGAAACCAGCAGCAGCAGATGGAGAATCAGCGTGAACAGACCGAGCTCCTCAGGCAGGAGTTGGCAGCTCCGAAGGAGCAGAAGCCTGGGAACGTGTCTGACTTCCGGCGGCTGCAACCAGCCGTATTCACGGGAGTCGAGAGACCTCTGGAGGCTGAACAGTGGTTGGTGGACACCACTGATTTGCTGAACGCCGCCCGGGTGCCCAAGGAGAGCCAAGTGGAGGTAGCAAAGATCCAGCTGAAAGACATCGCCCGGACTTGGTGGTTGGCCGAGGAGGCCAGACTGAAGAAGCCTATCTCCTGGGATACTTTCTCCAAGAGCTTCTACAGTCGTTTCTTCCCCGCCACTGCTCAGAAGGACATGGAGGAGCAGTTCATCAGGCTGCAGCAGGGGGATGGATCCGTAGATGAGTATGCTGCAGAGTTTCTCAGGCTGAGTCGCTTTGCTCCTTATATGGTGACAGATGAAGAGAAGAGGGCAAGCAGGTTTCTGCAGGGCTTGCAGTTGGACCTACAGGCCTTCTTGATGCCTCAGCCGATGAAGACCTACTCTGAGGTTCTTACCGCCGCTCGAGAGGTAGAGCGGGTGTTGCAGAGGAAGCAGGAGAACCAGGCCATGAAGAGGCCGTTTGTGCCGGTGGGCAGAGGAGGACCATCCAGGGCAGCGAAGATCCAGGCCAGACAGCCGTTCAGAGCAGTTCCATATCAGACGGCTCGACCAAGTCTTGTTTGCAACTTCTGCCAGAAGCCAGGACACACCCTGCAAAATTGCCGGAGGGCAAACGGATGGTGTTTGGTGTGTGGAGCTCGAGACCATGCAGTGGAGACCTGTCCACACAGGAGGGTAGGGTTTGCTACCCAGACCTTGCCGGCACCTCAGGGGCAACATGTGCAGAGGACACTACCAGGACCAGTTGGACCGAGGCAGCAGGGACCAGTGATGAGGAGAGCTCTTCCCCTTCCTCCACCGCATGTTATTCGCCCAGTGCAGAGAGGAGCCAGGACAGCAGCAGGGCGTGGCAGAGGTCAGGCCTACAACCTGTCGGCAGAGGAGGCTGAGACTTCGGAGGAGGTGATTACAGGTAACATCAGAGTTCATTCTATACCTGTTCTCGCGCTCTTCGATTCAGGTGCATCCCACTGTTATATCTCCGATCATTTTGTGGCTTTACATTCTATACCTGTTAAGGCCTTAGACCACAAGTGGGAGATAAGTACTGGGAATGGGGTAGTTGTGTCTTCCAGGGTTTGTGCAGACTGTCCAGTGGAGATTTGTGGGAAGATCTTGGCCATAGACATGCTCGTACTTGACACCAAAGGGTACGATGTGATCTTAGGCATGACCTGGCTCAGTCAGTACCATGTGGTGATTGACTGTAGAGGAAGGAAGATCACTTTCAGGATCCCGCATCAGCCGGAGTTCCAGTTTAGTGGAGAGGTGAAGACTGCTGAGAAGAAGACTCAGATGACCACTTCGGAGGTTCAGAAGGGGGTGCCAGTGTGGGATGAATTTCCAGAAGTCTTTGCTGAGATTTCAGGACTTCCACCGGAGAGGATAGTGGAGTTCTCCATTGATACAATTCCAGGGACAGCTCCTATATCTAAGGCTCCATACAGGATGGCACCGACGGAGTTGGAGATCCTGAAGAAGCAACTGCAGGAGTATTCGGACAAAGGATTGATTCGGCCTAGCACTTCACCATGGGGAGCTCCAGTGCTATTGGCGAATAAGAAGGATGGTGGTAAGAGGCTTTGCATTGACTACAGGGAGTTAAACAAGGTCACCATCAAGAACAAGTATCCCTTGCCCAGGATTGATGACTTGTTTGATCAGCTTCATGGAGCCCGTGTATTTTCTAAGTTGGATTTACAGTCGGGTTACCATCAGCTGAGGGTGAAGAAGGAAGATGTTCCGAAGACGGCATTCAGGACCCGATATGGCCACTACGAGTTCCTAGTGATGCCTTTCGGAGTTACCAATGCCCCTGCTGTGTTTATGGACTTGATGAACCGAGTGTTCTCTCCTTACCTGGATCAGTTTGTGGTTGTATTTATAGACGACATCCTGATCTATTCCAAGAGTTATAAGGAGCATGCAGAGCACTTGAGGACTGTGTTGCAGACTCTTCAGCAGGAGCAGCTTCATGCCAAAAGGAGCAAGTGTGAGTTCTGGTTGGACAGCATAGCTTTCCTTGGACATATAGTTTCAGCAGAAGGAATCTCAGTTGATCCTAGTAAGGTCCAGGCAGTGCAGGATTGGCCAGTTCCGAAGACGGTGACTGAGATAAAGAGCTTTCTTGGACTAGCCGGATATTACAGGCGCTTTGTCCAGGACTTCTCTAGACTTGCAGCTCCGTTGACCAGGCTTACCAGAAAAGGGGAGAGATTCATATGGACAGAAGATTGTGATGCGGCATTTGAGCAGTTGAAGCAGAAGCTTATCACAGCTCCGATCTTGAGGACTCCTTCAGGTAGAGGGGGGATGGTCATTTTCTGTGATGCATCGGGTAAAGGCCTGGGATGTGTGCTTATGCAACATGATCATGTGATAGCATATGCATCTAGGCAGTTGAAGCCTCATGAGAGGAATTACCCAACTCATGACTTGGAGTTGGCGGCTGTGGTATTTGCATTGAAGATCTGGAGACACTACCTCCTGGGAGACAAAGTGTTGATATACACAGACCACAAGAGCCTCAAGTATATATTCTCGCAGAAGGAGTTGAATATGAGGCAGAGGAGGTGGTTGGAGCTTATGGCGGACTACGATATTGACTTGCAGTATCATCCCGGCAAAGTCAATACCGTTCCAGATGCACTGAGCAGGAGGCCAGAGAACCGAGTGCTAGTCCACCTTACTCAGCAGAGGGAGTTGATCCAGGAGTTCATCAGATTAGATTTGATGTTGGTGCAGAGAGGTGATAAGACCGGACAGCTCATGACTCTTCAGATCCAGTCATCATTGATAGAGGAGATCAAGGAGGCACAGAAGGAGGACCCCAGATGTCAGACATTCAGAGCTCAGGTGGAGGCTGGTTTGAGGACTGATATCTGTATTCGTCCGGATGGTGCATTGTGCTATGGTGGCAGACTTTGTGTTCCTCAAGGAGAAGTCAGACAGAAGATTTTGGAGGAAGCACACAGTTCAGCTTATTCTATACATCCAGGAGGGAACAAGATGTATCAGGACCTGAAGAAGCACTTCTGGTGGAATGCCATGAAGAGGGAGATAGCCCAATTTGTTGCCAGGTGCTTGGTTTGCCAGCAGGTAAAGATCGAGCATCAGAGATCAGCTGGACTTCTTCAACCTTTGCCGATACCCGAGTGGAAGTGGGAGCACATCACTATGGATTTCGTGACAGCTTTGCCTCGGAGTCCTAAGGGTAATAATGCGGTGTGGGTGATCGTTGATCGCCTCACCAAGTCAGCTCACTTCATACCATTCAGAGTGGGTCAGTCGACAGAGGTTCTGGCGGATAAGTATATGAAGGAGGTGGTTCGTCTGCATGGAGTTCCGGTGAGTATTGTATCAGATAGAGACACCAGATTCAGATCTCACTTCTGGGAGAGTCTCCAAGCGAGTCTGGGAACTCGTCTGAAGTTCAGTACTTCCTATCATCCGCAGACAGACGGACAATCTGAGAGGACCATCCAGATCCTTGAAGATATGTTGAGGGCTTGCATGTTGGACTTCGGAGGATCTTGGGAGGACCATCTGCACTTGGCTGAGTTTTCATACAACAACAGCTATCAGGCCAGTATTAAGATGGCACCCTTTGAGGCACTGTATGGTAGGAAGTGTCGATCACCGATTTGCTGGGATGAGGTCGGTGAGAGGAGTTTATTGGGGCCGGAGATGCTGATTCAGACTACAGAGAAGGTCAGGGTTATCAGAGATCATCTTAGGGCTGCTCAGAGTAGACAGAAGAGTTGGGCTGACACTCTAAGGAGGCCATTGGAGTTCCAGACCGGAGACCATGTGTTCTTGAAGATATCACCTACCAAGGGAATTATCCGGTTTGGTACTCGTGGGAAGCTGAGTCCGAGGTATATTGGCCCGTTCGAGATCCTGGATCGTGTGGGAGACGTGTCTTATAGATTAGCATTGCCGCCATCTTTGGACGGGGTGCATAATGTCTTCCACGTGTCTCAGTTGAGGAGGTATGTCAGGGATGACAGCCATGTTCTGGATCATTCCGAACTGGAGTTGCAACCTGATTTATCATACCAAGAGCAGTCGTTGGCCATTCTGGACTGGAGTGTCAAGACACTGAAGAGCAGGGCTATTCCATTGGTGTTGGTGTCTTGGAGCAGGCATGCACCAGGGGAGGCCACTTGGGAGCGAGAGGACGTTATCCGGGAGCATTATCCCCATCTTTTCACATCTTGATTTGGTAAGACTCTTCCCTTCTCCTTGCCTTTTCCGTTATCATTCCTTGTATCCATGTCTATCTATAGCTTTTCTGTTATCTTTCACCTTAGGAAATTTCGAGGACGAAATTTTTGTAAGGTGGGTAGATTGTAATACCCCTTTCCGGAATACGTGCTTAGTTACGTATTCAGCCTTTCGGCCGTATCTTCCGTTTTACCATCCGTATTTGACCGATTTTCGTTTCAAACTTCATTTCCTAATATTTTAGATTTTATGTGATTTTCTGGAATTTTCTGAAATTAAAGTGAATTTATTCAAAACCGGTGTCGGCCAGTATCGCTGACCGATTTCCGAATTTTTATCTTCCAAACTGTTAGGAATTTCTAGAAAGTCCTTTTAGGCTTTATTGCTTAGAATCATATTTCCTACTTATACTCTTTTTCTGAGATTTTTATAAATTTATGAAAATTCCTTCGGAGTCGGTAAATAACTGATTCCGGGATTTTTAATTAAAAATCTACACAGTATTTCTTCAAACGAATTTCACCATTGGTCTTCAAATATTTTTCTTGATTTTTGGTAAAATTTCCAGACCAATCCAAAATACTTGGATTTTGGGCATTTTTCCAAAAATTGCAAAATACATTTCCACCTCATCTTGCCACCTCATTTCCCACTCACCCTCACCTACCCCCACTCACTCTCTCTCTCACCCACAGCCGGCCAAGTGGCAAGAGAGGGGTCACCTCACCCACACACATTTGCAAGAAAGCCCTCCACTTCCATTATAATCCCAACTCCTTTACAAAATCCTAAACTATATATTCATTTCATTTGCAAGATCCCCCTTTTCTTCTCATTTCATCACCTAGAGAGAAAATCCTCATCTTCATCCTCAAGCTCAAACCCTAGCTCTAGGGCTCCTCAATCCCTTCACTTCCACCTCTAGATCACAAGGGATTCTTCAAGGCTTCATCAAGGACCTCAAGGACTCCAACCATCACTCCAAGAACAAGTTCTTCACCTCAAGCTCCATCAACAACAAGTGGTGATTGAAGCCAACCTCTTCCTCTTTTGAATCCAGCTCCTAACTGAACCATCCAGGTGAGTTTATTACTCACCAAGACTTAGTTAACCCACATTATGCTTAGGGTAGAGATCCATGTACACCCTTAACATAAAAATCAGATTTTAGGTCTTCAACACTCAAATTCAACATACCCACGTGGCATATTGATCACCTTGGCTATTCCCTGTTCTAGGGTACTTGTAGTAGTAGATCAGGTCCCCCAATGCTGTAAAAATCCCAACTTTAGACTGTTAGAATCAATCCTTGTGAGATTCTGATTTTTTCTGCTCTAACAGCAGAAATTTCCAGAGGACCGGTCGACCGGCAGTCGACCGGGACTCTACCGATGTGCACAGCAGGCACGACATTGAGCTGGCAGTCGACTGGCAGTCGACCGCTGACTCGACCGGCTTCACAAATTGCCTTGGACCAGTCGACTGGCAGTCGACCGGCCAAAACCTGGAGCTCTCGCACTCGGTACGGTCGACCGGCAGTCGACCGGGACTCGACCGCCAGTTCATTTCCCAGTCGACCGGCAGTCGACCGGAGGTCGACCGCCAGGCCAAATTCTGGGACAGATTCAGACTCCTTTTCTTTTTAATTTCTGATTTTACCTCGATACATGTATACTGTATTAGACTTGTTTTAGACATCATACCTGTACTGCATGACTCGCTACCTGATGTACCTTACTATACTATGTCTCATGCCATGTTGTTACATATTGCTAAGCTTATATGGCTTCATGACTCATGTTACTCATTATTAGTCCATAACATGTTAAAATGTGAAGTATCACCAATCCTTCATGCTATCCCTAAAACACCAAGCATGATATATACGACTATTTCATAAAATTCACCAACTTATACATGGGTCGGGGGAAATATGCGGATATCGATATGTGTTCGTGTTTACAGTGGTATTAGGATGTGCACTATATTTTCCGGTCTTACCTGCGGTACTCCAGGGGACCGAGGGGAGTGCTTCCTCCCTTTCCTGTTTACATGTCATGACTTTCCTGTTAGCCTAGCGGCAGGTTCCGTCTTCAAGCAACGGAACAATACTGGGCCGTGGTCCCGGGCATGCACGGGACACACTGTAAATATAGTTCGTCGATACAACCGCTGTTTCCAATAACAACCTTGTCGTACTGGGATATGGATCTATGTGCTCTGGGACGCTGGGTCACATAGCTAGATATCACAGTAAGACAAGTAATAATAATAAGACATTCATTGTAGTTTTATTTCATACACCTTTATCTTATTTAGCTTACATATCTGGTTATTCATTGCTAGCTATTACTATGTTATTGTTTCTATTCATGATCCTTGTCACTTGACTACCTTTTTACTTGTTATTATTATGTCTTGACCCTTTGGATTTGCATATTCAGATTTAGAGGCCTGGAACGAAGTGGAGCCTTCCGCTGAGGACTTGGCCTATCTTGGAGAGCAGTCTGACCAGCTCTAGTCCCACCGTGCCCGACTCTTCTTTTTGGCTCACGGATCTCCATCCTTGCGTGAGCACTTTTGTATTTTTGGAGTGTACATCGTTCTTTTTGGACTTGGGTTGTGATAATGGACACTTGTATAGTGATTTTGTATATCATAACTTGTATAACTCTGTACTTCTATTTTGTATGCTGGCATATGATTATACCACGCTGTGTGTTATACTCTGATACTTGTTGTACTTATGCTTAGCGTATGTACGTGGGTGCACCATTGACCTACGTATATGCGTCGCAGTGACGTCCCCGTATCATTGGGATCGGGGCGTTACACACAACTCCAAGCCAACAAAACAATCACCTCACAACCCGAGGGATTAGCACAAAGCAAACACAAGGATCACCTCTCAACTTGAGGGATACAACCCAAATGCACAACTTCCTCAACACAATGAGGGCAAGGCACAAAGCAAAGATTGGGTTTTTAACTTGGTGGTCTAAACAACAACCACAAACAATTTCTTTCTCCCACACAAAGATCCTATAGAATAAGAAAGTAGATGTTGCTCAAGTGTGGAGAAAACCAATGGAATGGATATCAAAATCACAAAGAAAATCCTTGGGAAAAACTGAAACCAAGATATAGAAGTTCAATCAAAATCTTTTTCCCAAAAATCCTTTTCTTTGATTTTCCAAACCCTAGCAAAAACACCAAATAGATTGTTCAATTGAATCCAAAAACTTCTTTTGATTGCTGTAAAAACACCAGAGAGTAAGGAAAAATTTGCACAAAAAATCTTAGAGAAAACAGGCTATTAATGGGGTATTTATAGCCCCCAGAAAAATATAGTCATTGGCAGCAGAAACTGCCAGAAATGACCTTCCAGTCGACCGGCCGGTCGACCATCCAACGGTCAAATTCTGCCCGTTGCCAGCTACCGGTCGACCGTCCCGGTCGACCCAAACAAACAGAGAGCTCTGCTCTCAGACCCGGTCGACCCTGACGGTCGACCGTCCCGTGTCTGCCAAACGTGCACAGATCTGTGCACGTCGGTCGACCGACCCGGTCGACCGACTTCATGCCAAGTCGACTTGGTCAGAAGACTAGTCGACTGGTTGAAGCCTGGAACAGAAAACTGGGTCCGAAAAACAGTTTAAAAATATTTTGAAAAATCTTTTAACACTCCTAAAAATCACCAAAAATAGTTTTATCATTTTGCATTGATATATAAACATGTGGTAAAAAGTCTAGCTCAAATATCAATCAATATGAACTATTTTTGTGTCTTATCATTTTTACCAAAAATCAAAAATGTATTTTCTAAAACTTGGATTTTGAATAGAAAATACGGTTTGTCCAAAACTCTTCCAAATACAAAAACATGATATTTAAACACTTTGAAGCATGATGCATATGGATAGAAATCCAATATACATGAAACATATATATATATATCATAGTTTTTGACTTTAATTCCTAAAATAAGTTTTGTTAAAACACAAAACATAAAACACATGAAATAGGTATATCAAAGTAAGTTTGTCTAAGTAGTTGAAGCATGCATGTATATAGAACAAATCTAATATACATTAAACCATGTAAACTTGTTTTGATATAATATCTATTCATGCAAACCAAGATCGGTTAAACCAAAAACCGAAAACCAAAACATGAAACGTTTGTGTTGTGAACTTGAGCATATCATACTATTCTAATCTTTACAATTTGGATCTAAACACAAAACTAAACTATGGTACCGATGTCTTCTTGTAGAGCGCAATCTCCAAGCCGACTCGATCCAAAACTCCATGATCCACCGAGCAAGTGCTATATGTGATCTTTGACGCTCGGGATCTTGAATCAACATATGAAAGCAAGTGCATATCTCTCTTACTATCTCTCTCTTTACCTCTTTCTCTCTGCAAGGTGTGAATGCGTAAGTCTCTTCCTCTCTCTCTCTATACCCCTCCATCTCTTTCTCTTTCTATCTCACTCTTTTTCTCTCTCTGTATACATGTGTGCATGAGTTCCCCTCCCTATCTCTCTCCCTCTCTTCCCTAGTTCCCACTTACCTGAACCCAGATCGAACCTGACCAGGTTCTCTCAGTAACTCGTTTGTAGAAACTCGAATATCGAAGCCTGATCGAGTTGCAGACCAACCCGTGTGCATCGGTTCCTAACTCAATAGCTTCAGATCCGGATTGCCACATCTTTGTGAGTGTTTATCTTATTTGTACATTTTATTATTATTTAAATTCTATCATGAATGTTTCTGTTCTTTATATATCATATTTGATGTATTAATTACCATTCATGTTCAGTTATCAGACACACTTGTTAATCCTAGTTCACGTTCGCATATATACATACTAAATGCAAATTAAATACTGCTGTGAGTGTTTACTTTATTTGGTTACTTTATTATGTGTTATATTATATCATCTCATGTGAGCATTTTAACGTCTTCTTTTTTTCAATAAATTCTATTTTATATTTAAATTATTGTTCAAGTTTAACTATGATTCATGCACGTTAATTGCTGTTCACATTCACATGTATTAAATGCATAATGAATTGCTTAGAGAGTGTTAATCTTTTAAAATTTATTTATCGTTTATTGAAATGGTTTTTTGATCATTTATTTAATGTTCGACAATTTAAATTACTCAATAAATCAGACATTACGAAGCTGCAAATTTTCATAATTTAGTTCTGTGTAAACATTATGTTTTGGATCATCAGTTTATGTCTGCATCTGATCGAGTGGATATTTATATATTTAAATGAATTATTTCTGATTCAGAAAATTAAATTGTTTGAAATTGTTAAATAATTGTTCTTCAGAAAAGATATTTAAACATAATTATAAATAGTGAAAGTTTCCCGAAAAATCATAATTTAAATCATTCATATCATAGTGAGTGTTTCCTCATTAAATCTATTTAAATAAATTATTTTCACCATGTTTAATAAAAGTTATATTATTTATACATGATGGTAATATTGATTTAATGTTATTTATTAAATGCTTACTCTATTTTCTATTGTGTAAAAGTGTATAGGCAATTACAACTTCCATGATTTAGATTCTTATACAAGTGATTAAGTATTTGCTCCATATTATTTTGTTTATGCCTGCATATCGATATTATAAATGTTTAAGTAAAAAATTATCAACCTTTTACATGAAAAACTTGACTTATGATACATGACATTTACTTGATAACAAATATTGTTCATGTTACTAAAAATCACTGGGAAATATTTTTATATGGTAACAATATCATCCTGCTTATCATGTTTACTGACATCATGTTATATCGATATCCTGACTATACTGTTGATATTGTTACCATGACTCCCATTGAGTATCCCAGTGATCGAGGTAACATATACTTTAATTAATCCTGATAATATAAATAACATGATCATTAACAACTTACACTGGGACTGGAGAAAGTGATGGAGGAGACAACGTCTATATTTTGGGTAGACCTAGGATATATGTTGCGCAGTCGAAAGAGGGTTCCACTGCAGGGTTCTTGTGGGGTGACTGGCACCCCGTTCATTTCCTATTGCAGTTTATACATGTTATACATGTTACCTGTCATGTTATACATGTTACATGACTACCTAACGGTAGGGCCAGATTCAGCGCTAGGAGTCTGGGTAATGGTCTCGGATACGTACGAGACCCACTTAAATACAGACAATATCTCCAACCGATCAGTTTCAATAACATAAGACCCCAATTGACATGTGTAATAGGCGTAGTATGGGATGCATCTACTACATGCGACAAATGGTGTTCGTTGATATAATTAATAACAACAAACTGATAGGATAAATCGTGATTAATGTGTACTAGCTTATAGTACTTGCCATGACAAACACTTTGACACATATGATTTATAATAGATTGATCTCATCGCTCTTTAAGTTATGTACTGCCTATTATCATAGTATGTTCACAGGAGGTATGCACGTGCACCTTCCCTCATTTTACACACTCATTGGGAGTTTTTTAACTCCTCTAGATTTGTATATTCGGGTATATGGGTATTTCTTTTACTAAGTAGGTATCTGAGGAGATCGTGTGTATCTGAAAAGTATTGAGTCTCTTGCGACGATCACCCAGATTCTTTGGTACAGTTCATATCTTCCTTTCCATTCTATTGATTTCTTTTGATTCTCTAAATATATTGGACTTGACAGTTGTTCTGTTGATTATTCATAAAATAACATTATCATTGTGCAGAAGTTTATATATTTATTGGAGTGTTATTAATTATTATAGTTGGTTTATATAGCTTGTTCAGATTATTTTAGGCTTAGCGTGTATATGTGGGATGGTCTCCTCGCGTATATACGTTGCCGACTCTCGTCGCGTCTCTGCTTCAGCTTATTTTGGTAAGCGAGGTGTGACAGTATATATCAAACCTAAGACTCCTGAACTCCATCTAGTACCAAACTTTCTAATGTTTCTTTAATTAATGTTCGCTTAATGCCTAGGCTATTCACATACAAAGATTCAGAATATGAAGTATGAAGTTTCAATTTATATAACCATCAATCAGAATTCTAGCACCAACAACTTTAGATTTGAAAAGTAGACTAATCATTTCATTACAAAAATGACGGTAAAATCAGATCTGTCTAATAATGTAGAAATATGATTCCGCCTAAAAGGACGATACACATAAAGTCTTATCCAAATCTAAAACAAAAAAATCAGAATCTAATCTAAGCCTACAAACTCCAATAGCTTCAACTGTAACTTTATTTTCATCATTCATGTATATGTATTGCTCAGCTAGGCTAGGCCTCCTTTGAGTTTTGGAAGTTTCGTGTTGAATTATTTATGTGAATTATCTATCCACCATGTGTGGGTGGCACTAAACCTAAATTAATTTAAGAATAAACATGAATATGAGATATACCCTTCTTAATTAGCTATATCTGATACTTTAACAATCCTGCTTGAGGTGACCTACTTTCTTACAGAAGAAGCAATGACCTTAGGCTTCTTTTCCTATAATTTTATTACTTAGGATCAACAACTGTAATGGTGTTTATATTCCTCCTTTTAGTTACACTTTTTCTTTTCTTATTAGAGGTGTTATCCTGAATACTAAGTGAGCACTTTCAGTCTTTTCTTCTTTCAATCTCTCTTCTTCTCGGACACAATGACTAACAAGCTCAGTGAGACTTAACTTTTCCATTTGTGCATTATAATAATCTTGAAAAAGAGTTACACTATGTAAGAAAAGTGATCAAAATAAAGTGTACTAGAATCTCTTCAGAAGTTTCAATTTCGTTGTCTTTAGTTTAGAAACAAGATTTGGCATTTTAATAATATACTCTCTTATATTTCCTTCATTGTTATAGCATATATTTATCGGTTTGCTAAGAAGCGTGATGGTCTAAATTTTATCTGATTGAATAAATTGACCAGTTATTTTAGCTGAAAAACTCTTACTACTGACTTTATCAGGCATAGAACCCATAATAATTATAAGAATAAAATATTTTATGACCACTAGACACATCTTATTGGACCTCCCCCACTTATCATAATTGGCCCTTTCTTCAACTGAACTTTTGTCAGTAACAGCAAGGGATTCATCAGTCTTTAGGGGATAGTTTAAATCTATAATCCAAGAACGATCTTTTACGTGGTCTTGCCAGCTCTTAAATTTTATATCATTCAATTTAGACACAAGCATACAATTTCTCATTAATTTAACATAAATACTGTATTTAATAAAATTTTACTGTAATAGGCATAAAAAATGAATTTCAGAAAATGCACCCAGTCTGACTGATAAAATTGCCAGCTGAACTTTCAGAACAAGTTGTGTCTCTTTAGGCCAACACTGTATTAGCCCAATATAGATACCCTAAACTCTAGATCCTATATGTAAGAGAGCAACCCTTCCTTGGGCTGAATGCCACTTTATAGGATTGGTCTCAAAATTTATGTTATTTATATTGACCATATAATATATGTAATGATCCGACCATAATGACGACCTTCTTTGGGTTGATTGCCACATGTATGGCCACACAAATCTACACATCTAGATTCTTGTTTTGCCATCAAACTAGTTGATGAAAGTAATTCAATATGGGACTATAGTTGTGGCAACTTTCTTTTAGGCCGGTTACTGCACACCAAAGTTCTCCCAAAATTACATTACCCACATTAAGTATCCAACTCCATATACAATTTGACAAAACAATAGTCTTCCTTTTGGGTCGGGTGTTGTCCGCATGAATTATGTAGGCAATTAAATAAGCTCTTTTATAATTTTTTTTAACTAAAACAAGTATATATCTTTATCTGTGTATTATTTACTTTAGTAACATCGATATTCATCATGCTAGACAATATAAGCAATATAATAAATATTGATGAAGTGAAAGCATGTAAGGATACATATTATCATGGCAAACAAACACTTTAATACCTTCTTTATGTTAACTAATTACTGTCATGTCTAGTGTCTATAATACTATAGTACTCGTCAACAGCTTCGAAATGACATTTATATGTCCAAAACAGAGGTCAGATGAGCCCGTAATGACTAATTGAAGTTTCTACTGGTAAAACCGGTTTGCAGTCTTATCGGGTCTGGATCATACTCGACCCACAATGGTTAAGTTACGAGTTTTAATAGATTGAATAAAACCCTATTAGTTTATTAGTTTAATGTGAGATTAATTGAAATTAAGTTTCTTTATTTGATTAGAATTCTATCACAATTTTTTTTCAATAGATTAGAATTTTATCTCAACCCTAAAATCCAAATCAATCTCAACAATCCCAATTAATTTAATATGTGATTGATTAGGATCAGATTTTTTTTCTTAGATCAAACTCATAATCCTAACCCTAATCAAGCTCAATCAATTCCAAAACTAATTAGGAAACCCACAATAACTAATGAACCCTTAACTTAATTTTTTTTTTTTGTTTTGTCGTTTAGTCGATGGCCCATGGTGGCCGGTGATTGCTACACGCCAGCAGCAAAACACGGGGGGAAGGGGGACGCGCTAGTCCAGGGGCACAGGGCCTATGCACGGGCCAAGGGTTTTGTATGCGTAACCCCATCCTCATGTGCATCGTGTGCACCCTGCATTCATGCAGCGCGTGCATGCCCTGTATGATGTTTTTTTTATTCTAGAAAATTTTCCAAAATAAAATTACACACAGAAAAATTCTCAGAAAATATATACAAATTTAATGAATCTTCTCTAATTTAATTCAATTATTTGAGACACAAAAAATAATTCTTTATTAAATTAAATAAAGAGATTGATTGTAATTTTAATAGATCGAGTTCAAAATATTTTTGTAGATCCCAATCATCCGATAAAAAGGAGACTCTGTGCCAAGTATTGATTTAATAATTATCCAAACAAAATCTCATATATGTAATAGCCTCTTTATCAAGATCAAAGGGAAGGAGGGTTTAGGCATATCTGATTCCATCACAAGGATGCTGAAGGTAACATAATTTCGAGGACGCCAGAGTTGAGGGAGCGGATTATTCTCTCCTGCTATTAAGTTCTCTACTTGATCCTTAGAGGAGATGAGAGGCCTCCAAGAGAGAGATTAGGTCATAGTAATGGACAGAAAATTCAATTCATGATATATACTTTATAGACTCAAGGTTATTCTAGTTCAACTTATCAAAGATCTAGACCCTTAATTAGTATCACCCGTTCCACACGTGTGATGAGATTCACATTTTAAATTTATTTACACCAATGGATAAATGTAATTGAAATGAATCTAGACCCAAACAATTAGGCTTGATCAATTATTTAATGAGTCAAACAATATAGGCTTATAGAGACGGGTGTATAATATCCAGGTAGATTTGTGTAGGCCCAAATCAATTTAGACTCTAATCCAAATAAGTCTAATAGAAACTTTTTCCAACTCTTTGTTACGCCCCGCTTCCTAAAATACGCGAAAAAGGAGGCGCGACGAGAGTCGGCGACGTATATACGTAAGGAAAATACCCCACGTATACACGCTAAGCCTAAATGTAACCTGATCAAGCTATAAATAATCAATGGTCACTGCAATAATACATTTAAGACTACACAATGATAGCAGATGAATAATGACAAGAAGATGGCAGCTGAAAGCGATAAAGGTAGAATCAAAGATGGCAGAAATATAAAAGAGATGAGAATACCAGAAACGGAAGAATGAGCGTCCAGTTCCTCGCAAGACGTACAGTCTCGTCGAACACCTGCACATTAGAACAATCGTCCAATATCTGGACGTGCAAATCCAGGGTCGTCAGAACGCGACCATGGTGAGTGTGTGTGTAAAGGGGAAAGAGCTCGTGCAGAAGAAACAATGTGCATAAATAATAATAAGAACAACTGCAAATATAAGAGACTAAATAACAAGATGAATAACTGAACAATAATATACATGAAAGCAACACGAATAAAGATAGTAAGAATAAGAGTACATGTACAAGACAAGTAAAGCAACTGTAGCAAACAACAGATGTCTAGATGTGCAACCTATCACATGTCACTAGGTTGGTATCCAAGTCTGGTCATAATTCTGGTCCTGGTTACAATCATGTGGTCCTGGTTACAATCATGTATACAGTCTTATGTCATAAGGCAGGGTAACCATTCAGAGCATAACACAATGTTTTCAGTCAAGCCATTCAATAAACAATCAGTAGTGTTCTATGTTATCTTTGTCACTTTCCCACCGGCGTCCCACAACATCCGACAGTTCACCCTGGAGCCCGCACATCTAGTAGAACTCATCCGAACTCCGATATGCGGGTATCATTGTTCGAATAGGGAAAGAGAACCAAATAACAAGTATTCAAGGTGTTATCAACATACAAGTGCGTGTGGATGCTAATAGGCACTGAGAATGTAATATCACGCTAACACCAGATGGCACAATCAGTAGATAGCCCTACAGATTCAAGAGGTGGCCCCCACAGATTCAAGAGGTGGCCCCCACCACGTGTGTGGTGTGGCACTTTGCTCCATGTGGCACTTTGCTCTGAGGGGAATGGATTCTAGAGGTGGCCCCCATGGATTCAAGAGGTGGCCCCCACCACGTGTGTGGTGTGGCACTTTGTTCCGTGTGGCACTTAGTTCCATTCAGGATCCACCGGACGCTAGTACGATTGTGGGATACATCCTCGTCATCCCGACACCAGGCGGCAAACCGCCGGACGCCGGTTTGACTGTGCTATTAACAGGTCAACAGTGCATGGGACATGGATACAGGGGGGTACAGGAGTACTAGATGTCAAGTAATGGTGATACAGTCATATGCCAAGGTCCCGTGAAAGGTGTCTAGTGTACAGTCAGTTAGGTAATGCCATCAGTCACAATCAATACCTCATGCCATTTCAATTTCTGGGATGCTACGGGACGGTAACAATATCAGTACAGTAATAATCAATCAGTAATCGTATACACGGTGAACAATATCAGTAACAGTAACAGTAACAGTAACCGTGTATACGATGAACAATAGAACTGTACTGGGGTTACGGTCAATTATACTTTCCCAGTAACTTTCAATAACATGGATATGTTAACAGTAATAGTCTAGCCACTACTCAATAAACAGTCTCAATTAAAGCTGATCATAATCTCATCCATCCGTACTAAAGAGATATCAACACTATCCTCGTAAATCATTAAGTATCAGTCCGTATCAGCGTAATCCAAAACGGTAAACTACCATATCAATGAATCTGTAATTAGTCCTCTCCTCAACACCAATATGTTCTAATCCTATAACCACCAATGACTGAGATCAAATAATAAAAGCTATCAAACTCTGAATATATGATAACACCGATATTGATGAATTTACTCTCACAATAATTCTATCCCCTATTACTGAGTAACAACAATAAATAGCAGTCTATTGGTATCCTCAAGATCAACTAATATAACAGACACCAAGATCACAAGTAAGGAATGGAAACATCCTCAAAGAACTGCAATCTAAAATAAGTCCACTCATGAGTCAATACTAACAGCTCATCCTTACTCAATTGATATAATCAGTTGAAACATCTAGGAGCCCTTACTTCTAACAATCCAAAACCAATATGATATCACATATCGAAGTCCAAGGTAAGATATCCACCCATCTGGTCACAATCTAACAAAATCAGTCACATCTAAATACTGATCAATATCCAATGTAAATAACATAAATCTCAGTTCGACTCGAACTCCAACTAACTCCATATTCTGATCCAAACATCAAGTGATCCAATTTCTTAGTAAAGTAACATCATATCAAATCCATCATCAATATCCGAATGAATCATCATCTAAGTTATTACCAATAAAAGAATAACAAGTCTGGAAAGTACTCTATATGAAATATATAATCTGTCCTCAAATATCTGAATAAATTCTTAACTGAATTATCACCAAGTAAGGAATATTAAGTCTGATAATTGTTCAGATAAATTGTAGATAGTAAACCTCAATATTGAACCAATCCAACATAAGCTCAATCTAGTATACAGTCCAAGTTCCTTTACAATTAGTCCCAATCTGAAACAGTAATCATCTATTCATGAAATGATATAACTCTAATATCTCAATGTCCAAATATAAGATCCACATATATCTGATGCTCAACTATATACTTAATCTATCCAATCAATAGGTCGAGTCAAGTCACAGTCTAAAGGTATATCAAACTAAGCCCAAGCCAACAGGGACAAACTACCAACACATGAAATAACGCTAATACAAGCAAATAACAACTACATGAATAAAGTGGACAATCGTAGATGTTTAATGAAGCGATACAAGTAATCAAACTGACAAAATATAACGGAAAGTCACATGAAATGATAAGATCAACATGTAAGGCATACCGACAACGGTAAATACACAAAAATGAACACTCACATAAAATGACGAGGTTTCAGAACCGAATCGCCGTCTGGTCTTCACTGCACGAACCGGCACTGATCTACGGATCATCCTATGCATCGGTCTTCGAATCTCCTGTGTGTCGGGTCCACAACGACACGAATCCGAATCGTGTCCGGGTCTCCTGCAACAAGTCTGGATCTCACCAAACGGATCCGAAATGCTGTAACACGCAACCAATATATACAAATAAATATAGATGCACGCTAAATACCCACACGTGCATACGGATACATACGCGTATACCCCTACACGTACATATACAAGTATACACATACATACATACATGCACACTTAAATAAATACCAACACATATTATTATAAGTACAGACACTTAATTAAATGACATACCCATCTACACAAATAAATAGAAACCCATGCATATAAATCATGCATACATATCCAATTTAATAAATACCTATACATTAATCACTAAACTATACACATAAATGCTTAAGGAATAAATTCATGCAAATATATGTACCATGCATAAATACATGCATATAAATGCAAGCACCAACATCCCACTCACGCACAAACCAACACATATAAATGAACTTTCAAATATTTACAATATTGCCATCATACAATAAAATGTAAAGCTAACCTCGAGCCGATTTGCGGCGCACCGACGGAGGCTCCGACGGAGGCGTACGGGGTCGCGGAGGGTGTCGTTGGATAGAGCAACTCGCCGTGAAGGGCGTGGGGTGCGTTCGCGCTCGCCGACGGCGATCAACGGCATCCCGCGGGGAGCCCGAAAACGGCTCGGAGAAAGGTGCTTCAAGGCCAAAAAGGGAGAAACTTGGCATGCCTTGGTGTAGTAGCCGTGAGCTATACATGAAAAGGGACATTCCAATAGAAACAAGGTATATACCCAAATCTAAATTATTACCAAGTAACTAAAAATCACAACATTAATTTATATACACAAATAATAATATACCCATGGGAAAGGAGCTCACGGCAAGATGGCTCGGCCATTATTTGGGGTATCGGCCAATGGGGATGCTCGGTTGCTCGGCCCAAGGGGTGAATGTGTGTTGGGGATCTCGCGGCCTGGTGGAGGACGGGAGATGATCTCGGCCAATGGAGTGTAGTGGTGGACTGGTGCATGATGGAGGGCGCTGCCGAAGTTGGTTGTTCTCGCCAGGGAAGTGAAGGAGGAGGAGGAGCAGCCGAGGCCAGTTTCAGCAGCCATCTTTTGTACATCCATGATCTTCTTCTCGAAGGGCAAGGTGACGGGCTTGGGCTTCTCCTTGAGAGGCTTGAACTCAGAGAGAGAGCTAAGGATCCCTCCCTTGACATTGGGATCGGGCTCGGGGATGGCGCACAAGGGGAGGAAGAAGAGGACGGTGGCGGGGCTCGGCGCGCGGATCTACAGAGGAAGGGAAGGAGGAGCAGGTGGTGTTCGGCTCGGCTCGTCGAAGGGGAGAACGGCTGTCGTACACATTCAGCAAAAAGGGGGGAGGAGAGCTCCTGCTGGAGCTTGAGCAGGGCTTGGATGAGGAGTAGGCGCTGGCGGCTGTGTTTGGTGGAGAAGAAAGATTAGGGTAGGGATTAGGTTTAGGTTAAGAATAGGATTATATAGTAGGGTGGGTTATGGGTCTAATGGGTATTGGGTTTGGGTTTGCGGGTAGCGGTATGTCAACGGGTTGAGGCTTGAGTCCAAATAGATAATTGGGTATGATAAGAAATCCGATAGGTTAATGAGTATGCTAATGGGTAGGATCCAAACGGGTAGATGAGTAATCACGGTAATGGGTAAAGAATCCAGATGGGTAGATAGGAAATAGGGTGAGAGGCTAAGTAAGGAGAACACCACCACCACCATGATTAGTATCAATGCAAATATTAAAAATAAATAAGTAATACCAATCACAAATAATGATCATAATAAAAGAACAATAATAATAATGGAGGTAACTACTAATAGTATCAACAACCAACAGAAATAAATTAATAATTACAATTGGCAAAAGAAATGTTAATGATAAATAATGGTAAACATAAAACCAAATTACCATTTACTATCTCAAAATAAATTCCCATATTTAATAATAGAAATAATAATACACTAAATAGAAATAACAATAAATAATAATGGAAGAATAATTTGTCCTATACTATCTGAAAATAACTTGCATATTCAACAATATTAATCTCAAGAGAAATAAATTAACTTGATTAAATAAAAATACTCAGTAAATCAAAATAAATACTTGAAGAAAATAAAAGTACAGTAGTTTAGATTAGGGATATTACACTCTTACTTCTTCATTCTCTCTTCTTTCTCCTTCAAAAACCAAATAAACTCTCGGTTATTTGGTTTTTATCTATCCCTAATCCTTGCGTCTTGACTTTGTTTCTCTTTTTCCCCTCTTTTTTCAGGGTGGGGAGAAATGCCCGTAGGCTTACATCATAGTCACAAGTGGGGAAAAAAAACTACCGTCATAAAGGAGGAAATTAACCCTGACAAGGGAGAATGGAACACCCGTTACACACCTATGAATCATAATAAGAGCCTCCACATGGCCTTTATATGCTGTGAAGTCGACCCGTTGTGTAATATGCCTCTTAGTACCTTATAAATTATAGTTCGAAAAATCTCCTCCCCCATCGCGAATTAGAGATTCCAACCCACGACGTCCTATAAGAGAAGGAAGTGAAATGTCGCTTGAGCAATACACAGTTGGTAAGCAAAAATTAACTTAAAGAATGGATGACATCTTTGTGCCAATTATTGAGTCTTGCATTCAAGCATATTTATACACCCCCGGCACTGTAATATCACCAGTTTTCTTTGTTAAAACCTGAATTATTCCCCTTTTATCAGATATTGGCAAAATCTAATATAGTATGCATTCATTGATTTTACTAATATAATTACAATATTTCTAAAATATGATATATATGTTTATTTTGACAGATGCTGAAGCCAGTGAAATCCCAACAAAACAGTCAGCAAAAATCCCCAAAAAAGTTCCATATCCAAACCAACCAAATCCCATATCCAAACAAACTAACAACTAGTCTCATTATAAAAAGAAGGAGAGGAGCAACAAGATGGATATACTCCCATTCAAAGGGATTATTTTTGGAGAGATATTTTTGAGATTCAGCAGCTGGTTCTTTTAACAACAAGCAATAAGCAGCTGATCCTATTGGCGAAACCGAGCAGCAAGCAGCTGATCCTTTTATTAACGTCAAGCGCAATAAATATTCCGAATATTTTCTTTTTATCTTTTATTCTTCTATGTATTTGCAAGAAATTCTGAGCTTCATTATTCATTATTGAATAAATTTTAGTTGATTTTTTCAGTTTTTTTCAATTTCGATAACTTATTTTATTTTCTGTGAATTATGAGAATAAGTAGCTAATTTGTGATTAGGGTCAGGATTACTTCAAAGTGATGATTGTCTTTCTTTTTAATTATTCTCCATGCTTGTGTGTTTCAATGCTTAATTCTTGCTTCTATATTAATTTGGATAGTTTTGAATTCGGGTTTTGTCATGCATTCTCTGAGATTTAAATAAATCCAAATTAGTGTTTGGTCGATTAAAACAGTTCTAGAGTTGGATATTGATTGTTTCTCGGCATCAGGTATATGTAATTATTTAATGATATTATATGACTAAAAGAATAATAATAATAATATTTTTTATTATTACCTTGATCTGTTATTACTAAATCATCTGTGCTTGTAAGATTAGTTTCTACATTGTTGCGTAGGACATTGGAAGATTAAATAATAGAAAAGACATGAACTAAATGGAGGAATAATTAACCCTGATTATACTCATTTAATTGAATTAGTATTTTTTTTTCCAGTTTTCTTATAGTTTTTAGTATTTAGACTATATTTTCCAGTTAGGTCAAAATTCAATTGAGGTTTCAAAGTTCGAACATTTCCTTGTGGGATCGATACCTTACTTATCGACTCTATAAGACTCTTGCACTTGCGAGTGAATTAAACTTAGCACAACACCAATACACTCGATGGAAAAATCGATAAAAAAGTTATGCTAAAATCCTCGTAGATCTCCTATATTGTGTTCACACTACTAGACTTAGGGCGTGTTTGTTTCTCATCTTCTCGGCATTAAAACTTTTTTGACAACTAAATTGGTGGATAGGAGATGATGACACAAAATCCTTTTAGATATCTTAGCCCACTACTTTGTTTTTTTCCTTCTTCTTTCAATCAGCTAAAGGTTTGTTTGGTATGGGAAATAAGAATAAGAAAACTGATAATATCAGAAATCTTTAAAAAAAAGTGAGCTAGCCTGATGGTATCAATTTTCTGAACGTTTTTCTCTCCATTCAGGGAGAAAAATTGATTGCCCAAGAGAGTTTTTTTCCTCTCTTATTTGCTGTCAAACAAATAGCGCACTCAAAGAAAAAGCTATGAACTCTACAAATTCAGAAAATTCTTACTTTTCACCAAACAAACAAGCATAAGTCAAAAGCATCTCAGTTCTCAAAGAAGATCCAGAACTTTATTGGATCTAGATATGCATCCAAACCTGGTAACCTACTACCCCATAAAAAAAAAAAAAAGGAATTTTCCCTGGAATCACGGGCCCCGCCCAAACCGATCTCCGACGCCAGAACCCACGTGATCGCCTCCAAATCAGCGGCTAGATCTCTCCAATCACATAAATAAACAAACCCGCAATTATTAGTTGATTAATTACAGCAGCACCGATAAAGCAAAGAAAAAAATTATTATTAGAGAGAGATAAGGTTCGAGTTCGAATAGAGAAGAAGAAGAGGAAGCCACGCTTCTAGTTTGACTCTCTCAATCTCTTCTCCCTCTCAGGCGATGGAGTTTCACGTGGATCCTTTCCTCGTCGAGGCCCTCCAGAACCCTCGCCATCGGCTGACTGGTTCGTTTGCCCCCTCTCTCTCTGACTTTTTTCTTGAATTTTGTATCTGTTGTGAATTTTTGTTCAATTTAGCGTAATGGGTATATAATTGGATTGTCAATTGGTGATCAGAGTTAAGCTTTGTTGAAAGAGTATAGTTAACTGGATTCAAAATTCCTAATTGATTGAAGTTTTGGGATTTTAGTTGTTTCATTCTCTTGCTGGGCTAGGTTTAATAGATAACGGTTGAGTTGGGTTTTGTCTGGCTTCATGATGCAAATTTGAACTTTTTTCTTACATTATTAGTTAACTGAGACTTAGGTACATGTATTTAAAAGAGTTACTCTCAAATTTCAATCAAAAAAGGTGCGAACAGATTTTCAGAGGTGGTCAGGTGAAATCTTATCACATAACATGAATTTGTATTTAGGAATTTGGAAGATAACAGAATTTAGCATCTTAGTCACAAATATCAAGGAAAAGCTAGAAACATGCTTATTTTATGGGGGTAAAGGGGGGATTATTTTCTATTGAACATGGACTTAAATTAGTGTTAGCCAGCTTGAAGTTGAATTGTTAACTTAACGAACCATAGGATTTGGAATACTTTTAGGGCTTTAGATGGAAGAAATTTGAGAAATGTTAGATTTGGCATTGATAGGTCTTCGCCTTCAGCCAGCGCGTCGGAGATGATGGGTTGGTAGCGGTGGCGGTTCCTTGGCGGCATCTCAACCTGCAAAAAATGGAAGAAAAGTAAGGAGAACAGGCAGCGCTCAAGGAATTAGAGAAATTGAAGGGAATTGATTTTATTCCTCTACAATTGAGCTCAGATTGAGCTCACACAATCCCGTTAGGGCAAAAATCAGTCTGAGCTGAAAAAATAGAGAAGCTCAGCAATTTATCCCCGTGTCTTTCATCTGGATCGGGTAAACAGGCTAATGGGTTGGGTCACAAGTCCTACCCGGACCCGACCCATTACTGAATCATAAAAGAGAGGGAAAATTTGAAGGGCAGGAGATTCTGAAACGCATCAAGGCTCATCCCTTGAAATCAACCTTGCCTCAAGGTCGAAGACTGGAAATTTTTTCACCAGCTCCCAATAACTTTCCCATGTTGCATCCTCCATTGGCAACTGCTTCCACTTAACTAACACCTCTGTCACTGCCTTCCCAAGTCGATTCACCATTCTCCTCTCTAGAATGGTTTCTAGTTCCTTGATTACCTCAACAGTATGAGAAGGTAACTGATTCTGTACCTGGATAGTATGGCCAAGTTTCCTCTTCAATTGGGAAATGTGAAAAACTGGATGAATCTTAGCTTCAACAGGCAACTCCAGTTTATAAGCAACTGGACCTATTTTTTGCAAAATTTTATATGGTCCATAAAACAAAGGGGACAGTTTATGGGATCTTTTTCCCCCTACTGATATCTGTCTATAAGGCTGCAACCTCAAAAACACCATGTCTCCAACTTCAAATGATCTCTCTGTTCTGTGTAAATCAGCCCATTTTTTCATCCTATCTTGTGCCCTGATCAGATTATCCTTCAATAATTGAAGGGTTGCATCCCTGTCCAATAAAGCATCCTCTACACTTTGCAGCCTGGCAGTTTTTGGAATATAAGAGGAGATAGTTGGAGGAACTTTACCATACAAAGCCTGATATGGGGTCATTTTGATGGATGAATGCCAACTGGTGTTGTACCAGTATTGTGCCCACGGAAGCCACTTGCACCAATCTTGAGGTTTGTGAGAACAAAAACAACAAGTAAGTCTCCAAACACCTGTTAACCATCTCTGTCTGTCCATCAGTTTGGGGGTGGAAAGATGTACTGAGTAGTAGTTTGGTTCCCTGTAAAGTCCACAATTCCTTCCAAAACTCACTGGTAAAGACAGTATCTCTATCAGAAACTATGCTTTGAGGCATCCCATATAAACTATAAATGTTGTCTATGAAGGTAGCAACTACTGTTCTAGCAGTGTAAGGATGAGAGAGGTAAGAAGTGGGCAAATTTTGTAAACCTGTCAACAATGACAAAGATGACAGACTTACCCCAACTCTTTGGCAATCCCTCAATGAAATCCATGGAAATATCTTCTCAGACATGCTCAGGGATAGGGAGAGGTTGCAGAAGTCCTGCTGGCTTGGTGGTCTCATATTTAGATCTTTGACAAATGTCACATTCCCTGATATATTTTTTAACACTGTTTTTCATACCCTGCCAGTACACTACTCTGTTAAGCCTTTGATAAGTTTTTTCATACAATGAGTGCCCCCCTACAGGTGTATCATGATGCTCAGACAACAATAACTGAGTGAAAGAAGCTGAAGGATTTATGAAAATTCTTCCTTTATAGTAAAAAAGTCCATTCTTTTTCTGATACTTGGTAGTATCTAACAGCTCAGCATTCCACCTGCTCTCCAAGTCAGAGAAGAAAGCATCAGTACTTACCATTTTCTTGACTAGATCAACCCAATCAGTTTCAACCACTGAGATTTCCAGTAATGCAGGAGTATCAGAAGCTTCAGTCCTTTTGGATAAACTATCTGCAGCTACATTTTCTCTCACTTTCTTGTATTCTACCTTATACCTGTAATTACACAACTTCAACAACCAAGTGTGTTGGGCTTCAGTGTATAGCCTCTGTTCTAGTAAGTATTTCAATGGCTTATGATCAGTTCTGACAATGAACTCCATTCCTAAAAGATACTGCCTCCATTTCTTTGTAGCTAACAACAGTCCCAACATTTCCCTTTCATATGCTGAAGCAAATTTGCTAGGATTTTTCAGTTCTTGACTGATGTAAGCTATGGGATGATTATCCTGCATCAGGACTGCCCCAATTCTGCTGGCAGAAGCATCACATTCTATTACAAAGGGAGATGAATAATTGGGAAGAGCTAAGACTGGTGGATTAGTGAGGGCTTTCTTCAATGTTTCAAAGGCCATCTGAGTTGCTTCAGTCCAAATGAATGCATGCTTCTTGGTAAGAGCAGTAAGAGGAGCAGCAAGTATGCGATACCCCTTGATAAACTTCCTGTAATAACCAGTCAATCCCAAAAACCCTCTCAATGCCTTCAGTATTTTAGGCACAGGCCATTCAACCACAGCTTGTACTTTACTCTGATCTACAGCCACCCCTTGAGCAGATACAACATGTCCCAAATAGGCTACTTCTGGTACCCCAAATTGACATTTGCTTCTCTTAGCAAAGAGCTTGTTCTTTTTTAAAATATCAAAAACTATCCTCACATGCTTCAAATGATCCTGCAAGCTAATACTGTAAACGAGTATATCATCAAAAAAAATTAGCACAAACTTTCTAAGATAAGGTTTAAAAAGCTCATTCATCAATGCTTGAAAGGTAGCAGGAGCATTAGTTAAACCAAAGGGCATGACCAAATACTTATAATGTCCTGCATGAGTCTTAAAAGCTGTTTTAGGAATGTCCTCTTCTTTCATTCTAATCTGATGATATCCACTTCTTAAGTCCAGTTTAGAAAAAATATGTGCTCCATATAATTCATCAAGTAGCTCATCAATTAAAGGTATTGGGTACTTATCTTTGACTGTTTTCTGATTCAATGCTCTGTAATCCACACATAACCTCCATGTGCTATCAGCTTTCTTTACCAAAACAACTGTAGATGCATAAGGACTCCTACTGTTTCTGATAATTCCTGTTTCCAACATTTCATCCACCATTTTTTCAATGACATTCTTTTGCTCCCAAGGATGCCTGTAGGGTCTCAAGTTGACAGGTTCAGTACCAGGCACCACAGATATTTGATGATCATGGCTTCTCTTAGGTGGAAGACTTATTACTTCTTCAAAAATCATAGCATATTCCTCACATAAAGCCTGTAACTGAAAACTACATTCAAAAGTAGGTTGGTTTTCTGTCTTGTGGCAAATATATAAAACCCACCCCTTAGCTGATTGATACAATGTCTTTTCCAACACCTTGGCTGAGACTACTTCCATGTCATTAGGTTGCACCCCCTGTAGCTCCCAAAAGTGGTCCCATTTAGTGATTTTCACCTTTCTCTTTTTGAAGTTCACAGTTAACTCATCCAAAGTCTGCAACCAATCTACTCCCAAAACCATTTGACAGCCTCCTATTGGTAATACATGAAAATCAGTCACAATTTCCAACCCCTAACACTTGAAACATACTGATTTACACAACCCTTCACTCTGTAACCTGTCATCACCAGCTATGGTAACACTGAAAGCTAATTCAGGAGCGACTATGAGTCCTGTCCTCTGTACAACTTTTGGGTCAATGAAATTGTGAGTAGAACCTGTGTCCAACAACACATTAACAGGTTTCCTGTTTACTTGCCCCAGGAGCCGAATTGTCTTGGGTGAGACACTTCCATCCATAGCATGGAGTGACAATTCAGGCAAATTTTCTCCAATTGTCTCCTTGGGTTTTAACCGGATTTCCTCACCCAATTCATTCTCAGAGTCCTCACACTCAATCAGCATTAGACTTTTACCTTTGCACTTATGGCCTGGACTGTAAGGTTCATCACATTTAAAGCATAAACTCTTCCTTCTATATTCTTCCACTTGAGAGGGAGATAATCTTCTTATTGGTGTAGTTGTTGCTGCATTAGTATCCTTTCCAGCGGCGGAAACAATTTGAGTTTTAGTACCTAAAAGAGGAATACTAGCTGATCCTTTAAAAGGAACAATCCTGTTTTGTTTCTTTTCTGCCATTGTAATAGTTTCCCTGGCAACTGCACTGCGATAGGCTGATACCATGGTCATTGGCTTATCCAATTTGACCTTCCCTCTCAAATCTTCACGCAAGCCAGACAAAAATAAGCTGATCAAATTTTTCTCAGTCTCAATTAAATGAGCCAACCTAATGAATGCTTTATGGTACTCTTGTACTGATCCAGTTTGCTTCAAGTTTGCCAAAGCAGCAAGTGGATCATCCAAATCATCAGGCCCATACTGTAAGATCATTTCATCATAGAATTCAGGCCAGGTGACTGATCCCCCTTTCTGTTTCTCCAACCATCTCCACCATAACAGAGCCTCACCTTGCAAGTAAAAAACACAGAACTCTACTTGATCTTCCACTGGAGTGTGATGAATAGTGAATACATGCTCCAGCTGGTACAACCAATTCAAGATGTCCCTATCTCCTTTGAACATAGGAATTTCCACCTTAGGACTTTTAGGAAGAGAAAGCTTACCAGACGTAGTAAAAGAAACTGAAGATTTCTGGTTCTTTTTCAAGAAGTAATCCGACTTCCCTCAAATGTGGAACTGAAGGAGACACCACAAATTTGGGACTCACCTTGGGTACCTCAGTAAGAGGAGCTTCGTCTCTCTCTAATTCTCCTTTTCCCTTACTCACAACTTTAGGTTCCTGGTACAATCTTGCAATCATTCCAATTAGCTCCTCATGTCGGAGATCCATTCTCTCTTCAAGAGACCGGAACCGATCATCAATGGATCTCAACTTGTCACTCACTTTCTCCTCGAGCATTCGAGTTCTAAGCGCCGTTCTCTCATCGATCGCTCTGAATCGGAAGTCACTTTGACCTTCCCTTTGAGAAGTTGAGCCTTCACCGAGAGTCTTTTCCTGATCTACCTTTCTTAGAATCCCACCCTGCATCAAAAGAGAGTGATCCCCTTGGTTCTGCTTTCGGAGTAAGATCGTCGCCGTCACCTCCTTGGTCGTCGGCGAACCCCGGAATCTGGTGCTCTGATACCATTGATAGGTCTTCGCCTTCAGCCAGCGCGTCGGAGATGATGGGTTGGTAGCGGTGGCGGTTCCTTGGCAGCATCTCAACCTGCAAAAAATGGAAGAAAAGCAAGGAGAACAGGCAGCGCTCAAGGAATTAGAGAAATTGAAGGGAATTGATTTTATTCCTCTACAATTGAGCTCGCACAATCCCGTTAGGGCAAAATCAGTCTGAGCTGAAAAAATAGAGAAGCTCAGCAATTTATCCCCGTGTCTTTCATCTGGATCGGGTAAACAGGCTAATGGGTTGGGTCACAAGTCCTACCCGGACCCGACCCATTACTGAATCATAAAAGAGAGGGAAAATTTGAAGGGCAGGAGATTCTGAAACGCATCAGGCATTTGGCAGAAAAAATGTGCCAGAAAAGCAAAAATGTACTCCCAACAGTTCCAAACTAAAGGTTTACGATATTAATTTTGAGTGATATCTTAATCTACGAATATGTTTTAGTGGGAAAAAATGAACCATTCTGCACTCCCAATATTGTACTTATCAAAAGGATTTTGTAAGGGTTTGAATTTGTGTTTCTTGACATGTGTAACGACCCAAATTCGATTCCCTCTGAATATGGGATCACTACCCTTGACTGTATAAAAAGACTCCAAAACGTAACAATTTCATCCATTGATTCTATCCAAATAACAAGCACTTCTCTTACATTATAAAAATCACCAATTGGTACAACATATTTTCCAAATAAATGCCTTCTTCCATGCTTCGAAGGTATACTCTAAAGTCATTTGTATAAAAGACCTCAATGTCTCAAGATACGCCTGAGATTTTCAATCAATCCTAAACTTGTTAATTTCCGCCAACAAAATCATAGTGAGGGAACGGGGTGATCTGCACAACTAAGCAAGTAAATGAATCATAATAAGTAGTTTATTTAGAGAACGAACCAAGGGCACAAATAACAGTGATACATAATTCTAAAATTAACGATACAATAATTCATATAACAAGAGAAACAAGTCAAATTAGTAATTTACTGATTCATAATATGGAAGGCTTTGAATACTAGTTTGATCCAATATCATACCAAGGATGGACTAATACAAATGTAATAGAAAGTAAGTTATATATCAAAGGTGGTCAACATTTCACCTCGGTTGACTTGGTTGTTCCATATTATCCTGAGGTTGGGAGGTGAGATCACAATTGAGGACTCAAATAGTGCTAGAATAACTGATGTAGAACGGAAAGGGGAAGAAGATAGAAAGGGAAAAGAGATTAGGAATTGTAGAAATTGAGGGAGATAAAGAGGATAAAGATTGATTTTGACTTCACCACCAAGGAGATCTTTCTCTTATTTTGCACATCACCATGCGAGAGATTCAATTTGTAAAACAAATCAATATGCTTCAACAAAAAGAGGTTTAATTCAAATCATCATAGACTCACGTCACTAGAGACCCTAAGGGCAAATCTGTGATAGGTGAATCTTCTAAGAACGCCAAGGGTAGTTAGTGTTTTAAGTGTCAAGGTTGTGGTCATGTTGCTGCATAGTGTCTCTTTAGGAATCTTCTAGTTAGGGAAGCCGATATTGAGATCTAGAGAGTAGTTTATGAACCAACTGGTTGCACGATTGATTAAGATGATGATGTTAGGGTTTCTAGCATCCAATTGGGTGTCGCTAGGTGTTCACATACTGCTGTTAGAGATGAGGATTGACGTAGGTTTAGTGTGTTCGCCACTTATATTACACATGAGGAGAATAATTATAATTTGATAATAGATGGAGGTAGTTGTGTGAACATCATTGCCAAGACAACTCTTGAGAAGATGTGTTCTAAGACTGAACCACATCCCCACTTATACAACGTGAATTGGGTTGATAAGACTACTCAGTTTATTACCCAGCGTTTTCATCCTTATCCACGTCTAGCTATCAGGATCGTGTTTGGTGTGATGTCTTAGACATAGACGTTGTACACATTTTGTTGGGTAGGCCTTAGTTGTATGACTTGAATGTGACTAGTTTGGGTAGGTCTAACACTTATGAATTTAAATTCAAAGGTAAGAAGATAATGTCGAAACCTGTCAAGCTCAAACCGAATGTGAGGAATAACGACGGAACAGTCACCGATAAGAATAACAAGACTACGTGTTACTTAGTGACTAGATGCCAATCTTCACTGGAAGCTCTAGTCGATACGTCTGTCTCCACGCTAAGGAATTCCATCGGTCTTCTCTCTCTTCTCATAGGCACTAAACCCATTGTCACAGTTGAATCACCTGCATCACATTTGCTTGAGTTACATGTTCACACAAAAAGGCAAATGACATTCATCAATTATAATTATCAATCTACTGCAAAGTCTCATAAGCAGTTGCAGGAACTTGTAATTGGCGATGGGGTGCTGATTAGAGTGCACCTAGAGAGGCTCCCATTGGGACTTTGAAAAGACTCTATACTCGATGTAGTGGTCCGCACAAGGTTTTGAAGAGATTTGATTCTACTAGCTTGATATTCCCTCTGATCTTGGAATCAGCCGGGTATTCAACGGAGGATCTGCCTTGTTTTCGCACACCAGTGACTCTTTGTCCAGCCTTACCCGGCTTGACTTTATTCACTCCGCTGTCATTCGCTAGTGGCGAATTTTTCAAATTCGGGGAGATTTGATGGGATCATTAGTTTTTACTTTTGTTTAGGCTCTTTTACTCTTTAAGGTAGACTTATTTTCCTCTTTTATTTTAGTCTCATAACGGGTATGACTAGAGACTTTTATTTGTTTGGGCCTATAAAAGATCAAGTGTTGTAGTTACTTAGTAGTTCAGTTGATTTGAGAAATTTTAACTTTGCATTGCAATTATTTGCTCTGCGTTGAATCTTTGCATGATGATGTGCTAAGTGGGAGAGAAATCTCCTTGGTGGTGAAGTCAAAATCAAGCTTTATCCTTCTAAACCCTAATTTCTTTTCCCTCTTTATCGTCTTCCCCTTCCAGTTCTACATCAATGGCCATCTTGGAGGGAACATATTGAGTTCCAATATGGTTTACTTATTTTCGGACGCATACCAATATTTAACTAATTTGAGTTATGCAACATGAGCCAAAACTGTAGCAATTTGAAAGGTATCATGTACAAAAATATAATATAACATCTCAACAAGGTTCTCTATAGATACATATCTCATCTAGGCCCTAACTCTATATAAAAACAATGTCATGGATAACATAACAATTTGAATCAAATAACATGTATTTCTCATTGGATAGAACTTCTCAATTCACAATATGATCAGAATTGCCGTATAAGTCAATATGTTAAAAATACTAGGGATCATGTCTTTTTAAGGATATGTGAAATTTAATGAGAGATAGAATATCAATTAAAAGATATATGGACACCAATATAACTAATATAAACTACAAGTCATGATCACCACTTACCAGATCCAACAATATCAATGTACTTTCATGAACATTCTTCTTTTCAATTCAGGTTCTGACATAACAATGCTTCAATTCTAACCACTATCTTAGTTATGGGATTTCAAAATTATCTCGCTCATCCATAGTCAAGATATAAAATCTTTTTATTTCATAAAATCATCAGGGGTAAGTTAAAGCTCTAAGTATCAAAATAATCATCTCTACTTTTATTAACCAAATCTCAAAATTTTGACATCACATCGAAATCTCAGAAAGAATAACAAAAGTTTTTAGAAAACTATAATACAAATTGTTACCTTAATCTCAATTTTAATTATCTTCTTTTTTCTTTAATTCGCTTTCCTTTCCTTTTTCTTCTTCACAAGTTGCTGCTCTTCTTTTTCTTTCCTTTCCTTCGATCCCTTTATCTCTCTCTCTTTTTTGTTCTTTTCAATCTTTCTCTCTGTTGCCCTTTTTCTTTTTTTTCCCCTGATTGGCGGCGGCTGTATACGATCGTATAACCTAATTCCTCATTCAGATTAATTTTACAAATTAATCCCTAAATGATGTTATTTACTAATCAACACTATAATTAATATTCTTTTGCATATAAACCCCTCTAAATCTAATATTTGCAACATTAAAGGAAAAACTGGGTTATTACAATATGGAAGTATTAATTTATACTTGGAATCTTATTACTTCAACTCAACAACATTGGTATATTGTTGTTTGTTTAGAGGATGCATGATGTTACCAGGCTTGCAAATAAAAGAAAACTTTTCTTGTATGTCTTCTGCGTAAGGGTGCAAACAGATTGGAAACAAATCAGATATAATATTTACCATGTCCATATTTGCTTTCAAATCTTGGGTACAGATATGGATATTGCTCTGTAAGGAAAATTAATATCTGAATCTTCCGAAAGTCAGATATCAAATACTAATTGGATATTAGCGAATCAGGTAGGTACTGTTAAAGATCGGATATGAGGGAAATATATAGAGTTAAATATAGGCTAAACAAATATGTTCATATCACCGTCATCTTAAATTAAAAAAATATATAACAATGCAATAACAAAGTACTATTATAAAATTAAGAAGAGAGAGAATGAAGTAATTTTACTAAATTGAATTAAATAACTAAGTTAAGAAAGGAAAATAAGTAAGAATGGAAAATGACTGACCTAGTTAAAAAAAAAAAATCCATCCATAGATCTAAAAGAATTTTCTCAACTTCAAAATAAACAATAAGAAATCACAATATCTATGTTGCTATGCACATTCATATGCAAATATCTATATAAAAAACAATCCTTCTATATGAGGATATCCATTTTCACATATGCGGATATCTGTATCCAAAAATATCCATTCATATGCAAATATCTTTATCCGTTCCGGGTTTTTACATATGCGGATCTATGTGAAAAAAAAATCATCCATTATGTGGACCCATATCCGAATTTTAAAAACATAACCGTATCCACAACCTTTTGAAAATCTATATCCGAATCAGTTTCCATATATCCACTTGGATAGAAAAATTCCATATTCGTATTTGCATCAAAAGTGGATATTGATGCAAATCCGCTGATAAATCTGCATTTGTTTGCAGCCCTAGTTCTGATGCTAAGGGATGTCCAGATTTTTTTTGCTGTAACTTAATTATTTGTCGATGATAAAACTCTACAGATCTTAGTTGTCTTGCCAGTAGAATCACACTTTATATTTCTGAATGCTGTGTTTGCTTCAATTTAGATGTTGATAGGTGCCAGAAGAATAACTTACCTTCTGGAGAAATATTTCTCATTTCTAAACTCAAGCTGTTAATTAGAGGCTAGAGAGTGTCAAGTCAAGAATGCACATTGGGTGCAGAAATGTGGATCACGTAATATGATTAAGGATCTCAAAGAGTTGTATCATAGCTCCTAGCTAATATACTTTCCCTTGCCAGCCCTTTCACCTTGGTGCCCGGATTCCGAGCTTCAGTTAAACTCCATTGTCTAAAAAACAGCCTGACCAAGTACATGAATACTAACTATTTCTGGAAAAATCATCTAATTGTTGAAAAACTAGAATGACATATAAATGAAACTTGTATATGTTTTTTTGGTATGAATCACATATAAAGGGAGATCAATAGTGATGTCAACCATAGGATCAAAGCCGGCTGGTTGAAATGGAAGAGCGCAACAAGAGTTTTATGTGATCGTAATATTCCATTATGGCTGAACGGAAAGTTTTATCGGACTGCTATTAGGCCAACTTTGTTATATGACACAGAATGTTGGGCTATAAAGAGATATCCTGCCCAGAAAATGAGTGTAGAAGAGATGCATGTTTCGTTGGATGTGTGATAATACGAGGAGAGATAAGATGAGAAATGAAGATATTCATACTAAGATAGGCTACGCCTCTATAGAAGAAAAGATGAGAGAAAACCGCCTACGATGGTTTGGTTAGGTGCGACATAGACCTATAGATGCGCTAGTCCGGTGAATAAAGCGTATCAAATTATAGCAAGTTAAAAAAGCGCAGGGGAGACCGAAGAAAACATGGATGGAGGTAATACGACAAGATATAGAGGCTAAAGGTCTTAGTGAAGGCATATTGCTCGATAGGAATGAATGGAGAAAGCTGATCCATGTGCCCGATCCGGTGTAATTCTCTTTTGGTTCATGTAGCTTACCCCCAAATACTTGGGACAAATGGCTTAGTTGTTGTTGTTGTTGATCACCTTTGTAAGCTCTTAATTGTTATGATGATTTCATATGTTGTTTAACTCTCAATCACAAGTGATTCAACAAATCAACATGCATTTGGAGTATGAGTACTAATATATGTTTCTTAATCCAGCTTTCAAGTGTAGCTTTTGGGTTTGGGTTTATGGCCAAGAAAATCTAAAGTTGCTAGCATTGTTATTTCAAAAAGAGAAGGGGGGAAAAAATCTGTTACGGGGTTGTTTGGTTTTAAATATTTAAGTGGTGAATCATGCTCTATACACACCTCTAACTGATTCATACACACACGACTCAGAAAATAGAAAGAAGAAGATGAAGAAGAAAAAACTCTTATTAAAAGAAGTTTGTAGTTATAATATTGATAGACAACTTTCTCAATGTCATACCAAATGACTTAAGTTTGAGAACAAGGATGCTTTCATTTAAGAACTTTGATGGCGTTGTATTGCTATTGTTACGTGTAGCAAGGTTCTTTATATGTGCTTTATACAAGTGACTGATATTATGTACCTTATCTGATTTATTATAGGCCAATTTCTAATGCATTCAGTATATCAATGAGATTTTTCAATGTTATCCAATTTAATTAAGATTATATGTGCTTTATACAAGTGACTGATATTATGTACCTTATCTGATTTATTATAGGCCAATTTCTAATGCATTCAGTATATCAATGAGATTTTTCAATGTTATCCAATTTAATTAAGATTCACTGAAGTTCTAACTGATTCTTTGTTTCTTGAAATGTAGTTTTACGTATGGAGCTGGACATTCAGAGGTTCATGCAGAACTCTGATCAACATGAATTTGAATTCCAACATTTTCCAACCTCTTATCTTAGGCGTGTTGCCCATCGTGTTGCACAACATTATGGCCTGCAAACATTTTCTTTAGATAACACTGTAGATGGTTCAGGCACACTAGGTAGCAAAATCATAGCGAGGAAAACACCTGAGAGTAAATTCCCAGCTGTGTGTTTATCAGAAATTCCTGCGAAGCAGACAGAAAACAGAATTGCTGATCAAGTGAAGTTAGTTATTCGTCAGAGGCCCGGAAAAAATTCTTTAACTGTTAGAGAGCTAGAAGAAAAAATCCCGTAAGAACAGTCGAAGAGAGGAAGGAAGATTATGAAAAAGCACGGGCTCGCATCTTCAACAGTTCTCGCCCTACAGATGTAGAAGATTCTCAACCTTTGACTTCAACTGATGGTAGAAGCTTCTGTTCAGATAGGGATGAGCTAGAATGCTACATTAGTACTGCTGATGAGAATGAAAAGGCACGAGAAGCTGCATCCAGAGTCGCCATCTTCAGGGACAGGGAAAAGGATCGTTGGGATCCTGATTATGACCGCAGTTACAACAGGTAGGCATCAGGATTACTGCTGATACAATTGATATTTATAAATATTACCACTGTCTCTAGGAACTGAGATTGATACAAATGCCAAATCTTTCCAGGTATGTTAGAGGCCTGACACCTAGTCAGAACATGGGTTTGAGTCCGTGCAATGTTCTTCACCCTCCCTTCATGCAGTATGAAGCATGTTCTCAGGTTGGCCAGTTGTTGAGGAATCAAACTCCCATCAGCTATAGGCCGCCGAACCCAGTTATAACTCCACTATGCGCTTTTGGGTGCCACCAGATTTCTTCTTCTAATGATGCTGTTTACCACATGCAGTGGCCTAGCCCTGCTATGATGTATGCAGACTCCTACGGGCATTTCAGACATGGAATCCTTCAGGTATGTACTACCCTAACACCCCACACTTGTCAGTGCTTCGCTTTTACTGATAATGCCAGATTTAGAGTAGTGATTATGTTCAACTTTTGCAGGCGCCAGCATACCAGCATTCTCTGAGCTTTGATCGCTCACAAAACTGAAAGCTGGCTGAGAAGGTGTGCTATGGCCTTATGTCTTATTAGGTCCTGTAGAGTTAGAAACATTAGCTTGAGATCATCTAGTCGTTTCCTTTCCTTTTTAGTCTAGTCCTGTTAGCGAATGTGGCTAAGTATGTAGTGACCTGCTGTTACGTGCTTAAATGATTCTCATGTGTGCCTTCTGTTTTTTTTTTTACTTTTGATTATCTCTATTCTATGGAGCTTCATGTTTTTTTAATCTTTATGCCCTTGAAATTAAGTATTTCATGCTTTGGTTAGTAACTATTGAGATTGAGTAGTGTAGATGGACATATTCTGTTCTGAGCTTTAAGCAGGTATGTAAACCTAAATCTCTAACTACCCTGGATCATGTAAGATGATGTGATTTGCTATAGGGATCTTCATTCATATTTTGAGGCACAAACTAAGCCAAAAAGCCTAATGGTTTCTGTCCCATAATGTTGTGAGGATGCAGAAGAAAAATGTTGGGGGGTTTGAAAGAATTGTATGGGGTATTTACGTTCAAAAGTGATGAACTTCGGGGCTATTCTCATCCCTTCAATCGAGTCCTTGAGAGATCATAGCCTTGTAGAACAGAATATTTCATTAACAGCAAACATTGTCAGTCTGCACGGGAGGGTCATAGCCTCATACACACAACAGATGTTTTCTTGACAATTTCAAGTGTCAGCTGGTTCACTGAATCACTATCAACTCTCAGTAGGTCTCACTTGCTCCTTCCTCTCCAACATATCCATTCCCCAACGTATCTGTTTCTTAGCCATTCCATGTGTTGCACACGTGCGTTTGAAGGTAGTTTTGATGATCAGGCAGCAATCTTTTCACCTTAGTGATATGTTGAATGTTACCTTTTTGTTAAAACTACTGGATCTCAGGGTGCGTATTAGGATGACAATCAATCATTAGTTTTGTCTACTCTCTTGTAGGACATGATCTTCAACTGACATCAACCCTTTTTTTTTTAGGTGTGTGAAATAGAGCAAGATCATATTTTTTACGGGTAAAGTTTGAGCACGAAGTGCAGCTATTATTCTGAACCTCTAGTAATTAATAGAACTTTTGTTTAGTTGGAAGGGCCTGTTTGGTTTTTTTTTTTTTTTTGTGATAATCAACATGCCCCCCTCGGGCGTTCGAACCGGTGACCTCTGGGGAGCAAACCGAGGGTCTAACCGATGGGCCACAGTTAGGGGACATAAGAGCCTGTTTGTTTGTTGGAAAGCTACTGGAAAGGGATTTTTTCCTCTGAATTCTGTCTCATGGGCTTTTTCAACTGTGTTTGTTTGACAAGAAAAAAAAAGCTCAAAAAAACTTTGACAGTTTTTTTCTCTGGGCTGTAACAGTTGTCCTCTCAAAATGAGAGGAGAACCCCAGGAAAACTAACAGCAGTTAGGCTCATTTTTTGCCATCATAAATCTGACTGTTGTCAGTTTTCTGTGGGCTATTTTCCTGCCAAACATGCCCTAGGTTTCTTTAGTAGATGCAGTTTTTGCAGCATAGCTGCTGTTAAGAAACACAGGACTAGAGATATTGACAACCATATAATAGCATGTTAACCTAGATCATACAAGTAGGGGTGTCATCTATGGAAAGAACCTGTCTTCTAAGAGTGGCAAATAGGGGGGAGTAGATTTCAGTTATAACTAAAATAACAGATCAAAAACCGAAATCCGAACTGAACTGAACCGCTCTAGTTTAGTCGGGTTTCGGTTTTGTGTTCCAAAACTCGACCGAACTGAACCGAATCTCTCACCCTATATATCACCCCACCCAAATTCAATTTAGTGAATCATATAGTTCATAACAAAAACTTGTGGAAGCTTATCTCATTACTTCTAAGAATATCATCTTTTTATATTGAATATGTGAAAGCTATGTTAAGTACACCATCACAATTAAGAATAATATTTATATTATTATAGTTCTTTTTTTTCATTCTTGTCATTAAAAGCTAGTAATAATTATGTGAGTTTTAATATAAGAGCCCAAATGCAGTGTAAAAGTTTTAGAATATGAAATTTTCAATTCACATTAAAGTTAGGGTCTTTTTCTTATTTCTAATTTGGCTATTGAATATTTGAGATTAGAATATTAAAGGACGATAATATAATAGTGATTAAAAATGCAAGAAATGATGGCAATATATTGGCCTAACCGAAAAAACTGAAAAACCGAACCGAACTGAGTCGGTTCGATTGTAAGTCTAATCAGTTCGGTTTGGTTTTGCAAAATTTGCAAAAGTCGAACCTAAAAGTACACCTAGAGGTGAGGAGTGAATAGGTGTATGTCTAATCTAATGACAAATGATGCGGAATTAAAATAAATTGCAACACACTTAGTGTAACCAAAGAGTGTAACTAAATTACCTGTGACGGGCTCTGGACTATCTCCTCTAAATTCCTCTAAATAAGAGTTGAGGTGGTATGAAGCTCTCTTGGTTCAACACAAGTGAGGCACACAAACATTACCAAGTATATAATTATGATATGAACAATATGAAATAATGTAAGGCACAATATAAGAGAGAAAGTTTAGAGATAGCAAACACTGAGATATGTTTCGAGGTTCGAGCCACTGCTCTACGTCCCTGCCTTCACACAGAAGGATTTTCACTAAATCGTCCACACAGGATTTCCCACACAGGGAACCTCCACTGAGGATTTAGGTAAATACAACTAGGAGTACACAACTCCTCTCTTCAACAAACATAATCTCTACACAAGAGGTAAGGCACAACAACAATCACCTCTACACTTAGAGAGATGGGCACTTAGCCAAACAACAATCATCTCACACTAGAGGGATAAGGCTCAAAGTCAACACTCCAACAATCACCTCTACGCTTAGAGGGATACCAACCAAACCAAACACAACTTCCACAATCACCTCTACACAAGAGGGATAACAACAAACCCAAATAAAAGAAGGTTTACAACTATTGGTGGTCTCACTAAACCACAAACCAATTTTCTCACCAAAACAAGATCCTAATAGATAGGATAGATAGATAGCTCAAGTGTGAGAAAATAAAGTGTTTGGGGGAAAATCTCCAAATAGATATTGAAATCAAGATCAAAAACCAATTCCCAAACGACTCTTTTCTTTGAATTTTCCAACATTTAAAAACAAATAAAATTAAATCTTTAACCACAAAAACTCTTGCTAAAAAATACTTGAAAGATAGAAATTTTTCTCTTCTCAAATCTTATTAAGATCAGCTCAAGAGAAGGTATATATATAGCCTCTCAAAAATCTGCTCGTTGGCAGTCTGGAAAGGGCAAAATTGTCCTTCCGGTCGACCGCCCGGTCGACCGGCCAACGGTCATTTTTATGACCTTGAGCCACCGGTTGACCTGGCCAAAGCCATCGGTCGACCGCCCGGTCGATCGACCCCTACGCGAGAGTGGGGTGCTTTCAGTCGGTCGCGCCGAATAAGCTGGCCTTTGTGCACGTCCCATGCACATTGGTCGACCGCTCTGGTCGACCGACCATTGGTCCGGTCGACCGGTCCGGTCGACCGCCAATTGATCTGGCTGAGGAAAACAGGTATGAAAACTTGGTCAATTTAATACCAATTAAATCCCATAAAGTCACATAAATTTCACAAAAATAAGTTCTTATAAGATCTTTGAAATACAAATATGAGTGACTAAAATTCAACACATATTATAAACAATTTGAACCATTTTTGTGATATTGAAATTAAGCTTAAACACAAAATCGGTATTTTTCAAAACTTGAATTTTTGAAATAGAAAACCGTTTTCTCTAAAACTTGTATAAATATAAAAACATGATATTGAAACAATATTGAAGCATATTGTATATGGACAGAATCCAATATACATGAAAGATATTATATCTATGTTTTTGACATGAAATTCAAAACCGGTTAAACGAAAATCAAACCAATAAACTTTAAACTTGTCTGTGTGTGTGAACTTGAGCATATCAACACTATCTACCTTTACACAAGATCTAAACTAAACAAACTGAGGTCTTCTTGTATAACTCCTTCTCTAAGTCGACTCGATCCAAACGCGATCCAATAAGCTTGACTTCAACCGAGTACTAGATGCGATCTTGACGCGCGAGCTCTTTAATCTACATGTGAAAGCTCCAAAACTCCTTTGTTGAAGCTAAACACCTACTAATATCTGGTCAATCACTGGAATTATTTAAACACAAGATTATTAGTAAACTATAACTACATGAGTTGATCATCATCAAAACTAGAGTGATGGACATTTGGGCCAACAGAACCGAACCGACCGATGCTCACCCTCCTAGTGGCAAATGGCGACGGAAGTTCTAGTAATTGAAAATATTTTCTCTATCCAAAAACCTGGGCATTTGTTCGTGTATTTTTAGATGACAAATTAATGATAGAGCTCAAACAAGTTTTAACTTATAGGCTACGTTAGACTATCTTGTTAGTTATTCATATCTATATTTCTTATTGATATCTGATTAAAGGATCACTAGAAACAGCAAATCGTTTCCTAATTTCTAACAAAACTTTGTAACTGATATTGACTTGTATGAACAGTCAGTTTATTATTGTGATAACAACAATAATTTAACCAGATTGGATAGAAACAGAGCACGAAAGTAAACATCATGATTGATAATTTGATATGAAACTCTATCAGGATAAGCTGTCACTGGTATATCACATATGTAAAGAAAAGCCACTAAAAGCCGTGTTCTACTATCTCACATTGGACTGTCATCTACAATGAATTTCAACACATGGTTCTTATCAGAGTATTGAGGATGTCTACTGAAACACCAGTCTACTCTTTCAAAGAAGTAACAATAATGGTTCACTTGAAGCGATGAATAGTTGAAAGGGTAGCTAGGACTTTGACAACAATTCTGACCTCCAAATAGCGCGACAATGACAATTGTGGATATGATTTGACATGATTACACTACAAGCAAATGAAGAATCAGCTTACATCGTCGATAAACTGTTTTGATGCGAATGAAGAACACTAGAGTCTCTACAGCTTCTGATTTCCCTGAATGATACGCCTTTCGTTAATCACAAAGTGCACATCAGCATGAGAATAAATAGTTGTATCCACTTATTACTTGTATGAGTCTTCGTCCGCTGACATCTGTGATACGTCGGAATATATGTATGTTCATGTGTTTTACATTTGAGCAGGATTGTATATTGTAACACTAGTTTGTTTGCTGGAGTTAACCTTTTGCAGAACTGTCATCTACATATTGTATTATGAGAAACAGAGGGTTGCGGACATTGATAACACTAGAATAAAATGTTTATTGAGGTTATACAAGTAGGGATGCCATGCAATGGGGGAAAAAAAACCCATATTTTTCTGAGAATGAGGCAGATCAATTGGATATCTCTAGTAAATGAAAATATTCTCTGAACACTGCAGCATAATCCTCACTTAAAAAAGTAACAAGAGCAATTCACAAGTGATGAATACTAGAATAGTTATTAGAAGTTAAAAGTGCAAATTTACTTTTAAATAGCAGCAATGACAACTGCAGTCGACTAAATGATTTAGCATGAAACACTAAGATAAGCAAATGGATAATGAGTGTACAATCTCTCTCAATGAGAGAATTTCCTTGCAAATGAAGAAGAAAAAGAGGAACCTAAACAAAGTCCCGAATCACTTCATCTTGAGTTGCTTCACATTGTCAAACTCTCTTCATCAAGTAAGGGCAAAAACCTAGGTCACCAGAATTAAGAACAATAAAAACCTAGAAAAAAGTTTTTACCCCAAACTAGTAAAAAGTTTACCTCAGTCTAAACCTGTAGGAAAAAGGTTCAGAGCCCTTCTTCCATCTTCTCTCCTGAAGCCAAATACTGAACATATGGGTTCTGCATTGGTTGTTTCATGGCCATCATTTGTGGATACTCTCTCATCATCAATCCCACATGCCTCTGCTGATAGTACTGATTCTGCTGCCCTGCTGCTGCAGCAATCGGTCGGTAATGCTGCTGCACCGCGGCAACGGGCACAGATGCTCCCTTGAGGAACTGGCGTGGGACAGGCGCGGTCGCGAACAGCCTGTCTGTGGCCGCGTCGACAATGAATGCCGAGGCAGAAGAAGAAGAAACGGAGGCTGCTGATTGCATCTGCACGCGCTTGAGGTACAAACGGTACTTCTGCAGGTGGCTCGCGACGTTCTCTCTGGTGAGCCCCTCGACGTTCATCAGCTGCATTATGGTCTTGGGCACAGCGGTCTTGATCCCGGCCAGCTGGGATATCGCGTCGACAAATCGCTTGTGGAGCTGCGGGGTCCAGACCAGCCTCGGCTTCTTGGTGGCCGAGGAGGGGTTGGCGTTGCTGGGGCTGTCTTGGTTGTTGTTGGCGGTGGCGGTGGCGGTGGTCGGGATGTCGAAGGCGGTGGCTAGGCCCGGGGTGATGAGGGACTGAGAGAGGGGCATCAGTTCTTCAGGGCTGGGAAGATCCTCCTCCCATTTGGCAAACCAGTGGAGCTCTGCAGCAGCCTCCTCTTCACTACTCATCTCTCCCTCTCCCTCTCCCCCCACTCTTTTTGTTGAGGTTTTGGTGCTTTTGATGTCATTTGTCGAATGGGGAGATGAAGGTGGGGGTTGGCGTGGGAGTTCGAGGTCGATTTCTCTCTTTTGTTTTTCTTGTGTTTTGCTTGCTTTCTTGTGTTTGTTTGGGGTCCCATATCATTTCTTAATTGATTGATGATTAATGATGATTAAAACCTTTAATTATTCGTTGGGGTGTTAATTATTAGGGGAGAGATTCATGTATTGTACCACGTAAAATGTACGATACACCCAAGGACACGTGCAATGTACGAGTACTGCCTTCCAGTTGTGAGCTCACACACATCTGGAGGTTGAGAGCCAACTTGAGAAACTCGAGCAATACTTTTTATACGCACCTATGAGTTTACTCACTGGAACATCTAACACTCAAAAAAAAAACAGTGGAGCCTATATCACGTTGATACTGGTGACATACAGTGAGTTCCACTTGCTTCGGTGTTGGGTATGTCAACGAGTACGTCTTAATGTGGACGTGGACGTTATTTTTGGAGAAAACTATGAATTCCAACATGAGGAGATTTATGGCAAGACAAGGACGCCAGCTCGAGGGAGTTTTGAGTTGGGAATGAATCAAGAAACAATGTTAATTCTCCAAAGAGGTGAAGTATATTCCCTCTTGCACAAGAAGCCAGCTTTACAGCAGAACAAGGGCACAACAGAACGGGGCTGAGCTAGGGTTCAAGGACAATGCAATTATAATATGAACTTTTAAAGATTTTAAAAAAGAAATTCTTGTTATTTTCTTAGTTCAGAAGGTATTATTAAGGGTTTTTTTTTTTGTGATTTATCCTCAAGACAATATCGGTGTTTTTTACATAAAAAGACCCATCGCTGTGGAGGGAAAAACAATAAGACCTATGGCCCAACAAATTTTCACTGTGACTGAATAAAAATAGTATTACGTTTCTTCTTTATTGCCATAGGATGTGTAGCATACCAAATTTTCACTAAATATATGGATTATAGAAGTGCGAGACTCAGTGGTAGAAACCAATTATTATTGTTGGGCTGGCCCATGAGGGAGTCGGGCCAAGCCCAAGCCCAACTGAGGATAGGCCTTATCGATGATATTTATTTTCAAGTTTATTTTTATACGTGCAAAAATCTAACAAAGAAAACACCTTTGTCACCACTCTATGAGAGTAATGCTATTTGTACTATTTTTTTTATACTAAATTATACTATTAGTTTATGAATTATGAGCCAAACTAGCAATTAATGAGGGTGGGGTCACAATTCATTAGGGTGTGACCCACAATTCGTAGAGTAGTAGTATAATGTAGAATAAAAAAAGTCGTACAAAAAACATTTCTGAATGAAAGGTACTCTTTTTTCTTTCAATTATTTATATACCTCATTTGCTTTTTTCTGAATGAATGAAGTGAAAAGGACCACCCCCCCCCCCCCCCCCGGATTGTTGGGCTGGCAGCAGATTAACTTCTCTTCTGCCATGTCGATGACTCGCTGGACGTAGGGGTGCTGTAACGCCCCGATCCCGTAGGTACGGGGACGTTATGGCGACGTACATACGCGAGGTGAATACACGCTCACGCGTACGTTAAGCCTCAGTACAGTACATACCCTCCATATAGACATGGGTCCCAGCATGAAATAAGTACAAGAATACCTGCAGAAAGAGGTCAGTGATCATAACAGATATGAAAAAGGGAGACAACTGAATAATAGAAATAAATCATAAGGATACCTATGTAGGGTCTCGACGAGGAATCTCCTATGTGACTCCAAGGTGCTCTCGGTATGCGGATCTCCTATCTGGGCACGCAAACCCAGGGTCGTCAGAAAGCGACCTAGTGAGTGGTAAAATGAAGGAGGCAATAATATATACAATAGTAATACAAGCACGATACTAATATATAATACGTGAGGTTGGACTAATGATATTATACAATAAGGATATATAAACAGTAGAAATAGATAAACATGAAGCCGTGCAAATATAGAAACATGTCATCTTTTATTACCATCATTACCTAGCCGGTTATCATCGGGTCATATTTATGGTCGTGTCCAATTTATCGAATAAATGGTGATGTGATAGAGATGAACATGTAGTGATGTAAATGAACATGCAGGTGGGCGTATGCAATATGAACATGCAGGTGGGCCTATGCAATATGAACATGCTACTGTATTGTGTCTAGATAGCATATAAGCAATGCAAAGCAGAGTATATGTGATGCAAGGTGTACATGTGCATGAGTAGTATGCCACCATAGGTATCAGGTAGTGTAGCAAAGTCTACAGGTAACATGATAGCGGATACAATAACATGAACAGGAACAGTAACAAGTAAGCAAGAACAGTAACAAGGTAGCATACATGTATCAGGCAAGTCATGTCAAAGTCATGTACAACAATAGCATACATGTATTAGGCCAGTCATGTGATTGATACAATAGTAGAAATCAGTACCACTTGGTATTTTAATCAATCTCTTCCAGTGTCCCATACCACTGGCAGTTCATACTAGAGCCCGCACTCCAGTCGAACCCATCCGGACATGGTCTACGGGTACCATTATCCAGACGAGAGAGTGACCAAAATAACAAGTGTTCCCGACGTCACTATTGTGTATACTGTTTTATTATGTTACTTGAAAACCCATGGTCGAGGAGTTCTTATCGGGTAAATGTATCCCGTGCATACCGGGATCACGGCCTTTATCAAACCCCTGGCTGCTAAGACCAGAGCCCTCCGCTAAGAGGGGAACAATAATCAAGTAACAATAGCTCATGGAGCAATTGGTAGGTAGCACTACCATCCCCTGCAGTGGGAGAACAATATGGATCCAGTACATCACCCGATAAGATCTAATCAACCGTCAAGTCTCCCCCATAACCCAGTTATCATTATGATCTGATATGTCAAGAACAAATAACAGTACATGATACGGGTAACATGATAACTGGACCAGAGCTCTGTTGATAGTATGGAACAATATAACGAGAAACAGGAACAATATAACATGAACAATATAACAGGAAACGGGAACAATAGATGTGGAAGTCCACATATAGCATATCAACAACAGCTCTCATGTCCAGTATTGGGAATATCCATATCAGTAACCGGAAACAATCATATAACAAGTATACAGTAACATGGAACAGTAATACATGTAGCATGAATGGGTATCCAACAATATCAATAACGGGAATCAATCATATAACATGAATACAATAACATGGAACAATAATACATATAGCATGAACGGGGATCCATATGACAAGAATAGAGACACCCTACATGCACGTGTAACAGTGATATGCTGAGAATCCATGTAACGATGATAACACCTATATAACATGCGGTAGTCCGTGCGTTGGTATATCCGTGCATCAGTGGAGCATATACCGTGTAATATGTCTGTGATAGTAATTGGAAAAACAGTAATCAGTGTATCCTATCATACAATGTCCCATGACCTGACAGTATCTATGAAATGATGATACCAGTGCATGCAATACCGGTGTCCTGCAGTCATAGCTAATGACAGTGTAGTGTCAGCGAATATCGTGGATCAATATACATGTGACGCTAGTTATCCACCGGTGAGACAATACATGAAAGAGGAGTGTCCAAATCTATGGTCAACTAGTGGTCCCAGTGTCAGTGGCTGTGCAGGTATCATGACTGTGTCCGAGTTATCCATGTCAGTATTTATTGGTATTATAATTACCTTCTTATCTGCATTCTAAGTCTGCATTCTAAATTAGGAAAGACCTAACAATATTCTAGGTTATTCATATTACAATGCATGTCCAATCTAGTTACCGTCTTTTATTCAGAATCTAGATCTAGCAATTAATTGCACGAACATGATAAATTATAATTTATAAAAGAAAAACACTCACAAAATGGTCATAAGATGGTAGCTCTCTTCCCACGATCGCAACGGATTCAGAATCGCCCGAATCGGAGTCCGGATGCTCCGATATTGCCCGACTACTAAATCATAACAAATAGGATAAATATGTAAATAAAAATAATTGAAATGCAATAATAAAATGTCACAGGGGGTTTTCTGCAAATTTACCTTGTGGATGCGGGTAGCCGGGTCAACGGGTCGGGTGACGATCCAAACCCAAACCCGTTTAACTTAAGTAAATGGGGATGGGTGAACGGGTCTAACCCAAACACAATAGGGTTGGGGAAATATGGGTTCGGGTGGAGGGTTCGGATTTCCACCCGAACCCGAAAAGATAATAGCAGCGGCAGCAGCTACTGCTGCGCTGCGCTCTGCCGCTGCTAGGCCGGCCAGCGGGTGCTGGCCGGCGGCGAGGGAGGCCCGCCTGCGGCGGTCCCGGCCCCCGGCGGCGCGGCCGTAAGCCTGGCCGGGAGAGCGAAGGTGAGAGAGTGAGGAGGAGAGAGAGAGGCTTAACACACAGAGAGAAGGGGATAGGGAGAGAAAACAGGGCAGCTATGCCCTGTGCCCGCGCGGCCACACGGCCGGCGGCGGCGACCGGCGGCGGAGCTAAGCCGCGGGGGTGGCCAGGTTTCGCGTACAGCGAAGGAGAGAAGGAGAGGAGAGGGGCTCCGTTGGGCTCGGGCTGGTGGCTGGGTGCGGCTCAGGACTGGATTCATGGGGTGAGGGAGAGTAATTAGAGAGAGAGAGAGCTAATGAGAGAGGTAATTAGAGAGAGAGAGAGCTAATGAGAGAGGTAATTAGAGAGAGAGAGAGAGAGAGATTGGAGAGAGAGAAAGAAAGAGATTGGTGTTTATAAAGAAAAGGGAGAGAGAGATATGGCGGTGATGGAAGGCGGTGGAGAGTCGGTGGGGGAAGTCTCCAGAAGAGGGAAGAAAGGAGAAGAAAGAAAGGAAAAAGAAATATAAAAAAAAATAATATTTAATTATTATTATATTGGTCCAATATTCGGACAGTTCCAAACGGTGCCCAAAAATTACAGAAAATAGATAATATTATCTTGAGACGTAATATGAAGACGGTTGTCGAAACTCAATCCGGTTTGCCAATTAAAAATCCCGGAGTGCCTCGCCGATACGGGCGACACCCGTTTGGCCGGATTTTTGATAAATTCTGAAAAATCCCCAAAAATACCCGAAGGTAGATACTATGATTTTAAGACACACGGTGAAAGCCGATTCTCAAAATTCTACTCCGTTTGTGAAATAAAATCGGAAGGCCGGTTATCGGTATCGGTCGACACCGACAACGGAGATTTTCCAAAATAATCCAGAAAAATTCCAGAAAATCCTGAAAAATCTAGAATATTAGAAAATAATTTTAGAAACTGAAATCAACTCAATCGGACTATTACGGAGGTCAAATCAATTTTGTACGTCGTATCGCGTACCGATACGGTGATACGTATACCGGGGAGCAGGGTGTTACAGGTGCCACCGGATACGGATTATCCGCGGATATCCGTATCCGAATCCGCCTCCAACCCGGATACGGATATCATTTTTTCACATCCGCCAATATCCGTGTCCGTATCCGTATCCGAAAGTTAGGTGAGGATACGGATATGGTAAAAGCAATATCCTATCCGTATCCGATCCGATATCCGAAAGTTAGGTGCTTGACAATGATATTCGTATGAAAGAGACTATTCTTCAATGGAATGAGGCAATAAATTTTGATATTTTGAGTTGGTGAAAAAGTAATAGGGAAAGTATCCGATTCTTGCAAGAGTAGCATGAGATATTTTGAGTATTTCGACATCAATCATGCCATCCGAATCGACATATAGCACCGGGCTCGTGTAATATATTGCTATAGAAGTCGGATGACAATGGATACGGTGGAAGCATTGATATGTCCACAATAATATCATAATATGTATCACATTTAATATTGTTGTAAACGAGATAAAAAGTAATATAAGTATATCTATTTAGTTGTTCCTTAAGCGTATCCATTTTTATATATCCGATTAGTATCCGCATCCGATCCGCTAATATCGGATCCATATCCGATATCCGATTTTGGCGGATACGGATATCATTTTTTCACATCCGCCAATATCCGTATCCGTATCCGTATCCGAAGGTTGGGTGCGGATATGGATATGGTAAAGGCAATATCCGATCCGTATCCGATCCGATGACACCCCTAGCTGGACGTGACGGAAGAGAGAGCTGCTCCTCTTCAACCCAAAAATGAGCGGAAGAGACTCTACACACGGATCAAGGTGACTTTTACGTTCTCTGGGTGGTTTTTTTAGTTTTTGTAACGCCCCGATCCCACGGATACGGAGACGTCACTGCGACGTATATACGTAGGTCAGGAAATGCCCCCACGTATATACGCTAAGCATAAAAGTACAAGCAAGGATCAGAGTACAACACAAAGCGTGGTATACATGCATATGCCAACATGAAAGTACAAATACAAAGTTATACAGGACATGATAAACTATTACACAACACATGTGTCTTTTATCACAACCAAGTCCAAAAGTAAGATTTACAATATAAACACAAAAAAGCTCACGAGGTGGATGAAGATCCCGTGAGTCAAAAGAGGAGTCTGGCACGAAAGAACTGAAACTAGGCTGCCAGCTCACAAGGGAAAGCTTGATCTGCTGTGGATAGCTCCACTTCGATCCAAGCTTCTAAACCTGAACATACAAATCCAAGGGAGTCAGGACCTCCCAACAATGAACAGGCTACAGCCAAATGGCAAGAAACAAGAATAGGGGTTAGGACACAAGTATAGCATATGGGGACGGGTATAACATAATCATAAATAGGAATCCAAGGTAAAGCTGATTACAAGCAAGATTGATTGTATACGCTTAAGTCACGGTTCCATGAGACTAGTACATCGAAGGAATAATCCAAATAAGGAAACCCTCATCTATATACTTCTATCTCATGCAATCGAAATCCAAGCGTATAGAATCAGAGTTGCAAATCACACGATAGTCATAGCAGGAATACATAACAAGAATAACAGGAATCCCTAACTGGAGTAACAGGAGTCCTAATAGGCATCATAACAAGCATAAGGGAATAGTCACAGGAGTCACAACAAGAATACCAAGAGTCATAACAAGATCCATAACGGGTATCTTAACCGGCATAACAGGAATATAAATTATTATTATTACTCGTCTGACTCATATATCTCGGTATGTGTCCGGGTGTACATCCCAACACACATACATCCATATATAAGCAAGTCGAGGGTCGTTACCGGAAGTAGATGGAGAACTGATAGAGCTTCTTATAGTAGTTTCCATACACCTGGAACCAGTTTGGAGGCCCAAAGTCCCCCTAACACTAATCTCCTGTGGGCCCTAAGTCCACTAACACTTACCGCCAGTATTTATTCCATTACTATAAGCAAGATATCATTCCGGCATCCATCACTTCCTCCATTCCCCATACAAGTTGTCCTTTTATGGTTTATTAACATAATTATTAGATTAAGGGAATGAGCAGGATCATAACTGTAATACGTAACTGGAATCATAACAAGTAATCAGGTACTACATTCCCATTATCGTGATAATTATAAGAATCAGGTGTATCATGCTTGGTGTCAAGAGATAGCACGACAAGGGTGATGATATTTTAACAAACAACCAAACATGACAAGAGATTGATAGTAGTCTGGGTAAGTCATGACATAACATGAGGGCCTCCAATTGTCAAGTGATATACATGTGTTAAATAGAAGTAAGAAACTAATAAGACTGAGGTAATGACATGGCAAGTAGTAACATAGAAGTAGCACAAAGTTCAACGACCACGAAGGGCCGGCCACGCATGGTGCACGATAAGAAGTAAGAATATCACCGGCATGGTACATGTACAAGAATGAAATTACCCTAACACAAGCAGTTGCAGGCAATACATGAACATGGAATTATGAAGTGACAAGAGGTGATATACATCAAGTGGCAGGTCATGAAGTACAAGTCATGAAGTACAAGCAAGAACAGTATATAGCACATGTACCAAGCATAAGATCCAAACTTAAGAAGGAAATTAACTATACAAAACAGCTAAAGTTAGTCGACTAGGTGGAAGGGTTAGTCGACTAATAGAGGGGTTAGTCGACTAACAGTCTGGACTAGTCGACTAAAACTGGGTTCCAGAGAGTTGGAGTTGGTTTCAGGGAAAAGGTTAGTCGACTAGGGTCAAGGGAGTAGTCGACTAACAGACACGTCAAGTCGACTAACAGTAAGGTCAAGTCGACTAAAACTGTGATACAGAGGATTGGTTTCTGATTCAGGACAAGTTAGTCGAGTAGGGTAAAAAGAGTAGTCGACTAATAAAGATTTCTAGTCGACTAATAATTAAGATGAGTCGACTAAAACTGGGTTCCAGAAAAGGTTACGTTTCAAGTAAAAGGGTTAGTCGACTAATCCCTAGGTCAAGTCGACTAATCGAGGTCAGAAAACAGCGTACAGAACAGAATTTGAGGTTGTGTTGGATGATCAAAAAGTGTGATTTGAAGCTACAAATGTGCAAGATGAGTAGACACAAGTATGCTAAGAAGTTTACAAGTCTTGGTGAGTAAAATACTCACTTAGATCGGTTAATCGAAGCTCTATGAACTCGAAATGGTTGTGGTCGACGATATCACCAAGAACGATCCCAAATCAAAAGTTGATGTTGCTTGAGATGGAGATGATGACCTTGGAGATGACCTTGGAGATGTTTTGGAGTTGGTGGTTGAGCTTGAGATGAAGATGAAGTCTTGTGGAGGATTTCTTTGGTGAGGTGAAGTAAAAAGAAGGGTTAGAAATGAAAAGGGAAGTTTATATAAGATTGGGATTTTGTGAAGGAGGTGCAATTAGTGTAGAAAAGAGGGGGTTTTGTGTAAATAGGGGGAGGGTGAGGTGTCCCTCATTTGGCCACTTGGCCGGCCATGGGAGAGAGAGAGAAAGAGGGGTAATAATGAGGGAGTTGGTGGAATTGTGTGGAGTTGGAATTTTTGGAAAATTGGAAAATTAAAAAAGCTTGGCTTGTGGAGGAAGGAAAGAATTAAAGAAAAGGAAAAAGGAAAAAGGAAAAGAAATTGTGAGAGAAGATATTTTCTTGGAATCAAGAAATGAAACTGTTGAAAAGACTGATACCCAGGTTTATGTCGAGGATGCGAAAAACATTTCGGAAAATGCGGAATCGTCCGAAATTCAAGTATCTCGGAACGACCCGAAATAATTATCAAAAATCAAGAATATTATATTAAGAAACATAGTGAAATCCGTTTTAAGAAATACTTTATAGTTTTAAAACTAAAAATCCCGGAACCAATTATCTACCGACTCCGGTGGAATTTTCATAAATTCATAAAATCTTCAGAAAAAGCATTTAGGTAGGAAATGTAATTCTAAGACATAATGTCTAAAGACCCATCTAGAAATTCCAAACCGTTTGTAAATTAAAAATCCAGGAATCGGTCAGCGGCACTGGCCGACACCGGTTTTGAAAATATTTAATTAAATTCAGGAAAAATCCAGAAAATCATATAAAATCTAAAATATTTGAAAATGATATTTAAAATTAAAATCGGTCGAATACAAGAAGTAAATCGAAAAATACGATCGAAAAACTGAATACGCAACTAAGTACGTATTCCGGGAACGGGGTATTACAATCCACCCACCTTACAAAAAAAAATTGCGTCCTCGCAATTTCGTTAAGGGGTAAATTGAACACAAGGAGGACAAAGGTGGAATAAAGGCTTCATAAATCCAAAACAGGGTTAAGGTGAACACATGAAGGACTAGGATAGACAATGAGAGAATGATAAGGGAAATATTTAGAAAGATAACTAACTCAAATACAAGATCCGGGGCAGTGGTTACCATGATATCCTTAAGGTTCCTGATCTGGATACAGGTCTTCCCACTCTGCTGCATCACTTGATGCCTCTGCCGCCATGATGTAACCTTGGCCTCTACCCCGATCTGCTCTAGTTCTCATTCCCCTCTGCTGATCATACTGTTGGGGTGGAATTGGAACTCTTCGATCAACAGGTTCAGGGTTCCTCCTTAGTGGCGGAGCTGGAAGTACTGGGGCTGGATGTGCTGGTCTAACTGGTGCCACCTGTCCAAACTTTCTGTGCGGGCAATCCCTGAGCGCATGACTCCCTGCTCCACATGCCAAACATAATCCATTGGCCACTCGACAATCTCTCTTATAATGTCCGGGTCTGTGGCAGAAATTGCATATTATCTGAGACAGAGGAGGTTGGAATGGTCTCTTAATCATCGGGCCTTGGGTTGCCCTATCTGCATCTTCCTCATCCATCAACTCAAAAGGCCTCTTCTTGGCCTGGTTCCTCATCTGAGTCAATCTCTTCTTCTCCAGTCCACGCTCTACTTCTCGAGCTATGGTGAGAACTTCTGAATAAGTCTTCAGCTGCTGGGGCATTAAGAAAACTTGTATATCCATCTGCAAGCCCTGCTGGAATCTGCTTGCCCGCTTCTCCTCATCCGTCACCATATACGGAGCAAAGCGGCTAAGTCGGAGAAATTCCGCGGCATACTCATCCACGGACCGATCCCGTTGCTGAAGTCTGATGAATTGTTCTTCCATGTCTTTCTGAGCAGTAGCAGGGAAGAATCTGCTGTAGAAGCTCTTGGAGAATGTGTCCCAAGTGACAGGCTTCTCCAATCTGGCCTCCTCAGCTAGCCACCAAGTTCTAGCTATATCCTTCAATTGAATCTTGGCGACCTCCACTTGATTCTCCTTAGGAACTCTGGCTGCATTCAACAAATCTGAGGTGTCGGTCAACCATTGCTCAGCATCCAGGGGTTTCTCTCCACCCGTGAATATGGCTGGTTGCAACCGCCTGAAATCCGATATGTTCCCCGGCCTTTGTCCTTTAGGAACTGTTAACTCTTGCCGGAGGAGCTCCGTCTGTTGCTGCTGATTCTCCATCATCATCTGAATGACCCTCAGAATATCCACATTCTCTCCCGCGGGTCCATTCGATACCTGCCAGAGTTGCTACGACCCGATCTTCTATCCATACCTAGTTGGTGGAAGATGACTGGAAAGAGCTGGAAAAATGGAAAGATTTTAGGACACAGGGGAAGGAATCAAGAAGGAATCAAGAAGGACTAGATAACTTTGTACATTGTAGTTGGCAATAGCAAATTACAGTAATTTGCTGCTTGATTGTACTATAGGTGGAAGAGCCTAGGCTCTGATACCAACCTGTAACGCCCCGATCCCACGGATACGGAGACGTCACTGCGACGTATATACGTAGGTCAGGAAATGCCCCCACGTATATACGCTAAGCATAAAAGTACAAGTAAGGATCAGAGTACAACACAAAGCGTGGTATACATGCATATGCCAACATGAAAGTACAAATACAAAGTTATACAGGACATGATAAACTATTACACAACACATGTGTCTTTTATCACAACCAAGTCCAAAAGTAAGATTTACAATATAAACACAAAAAAGCTCACGAGGTGGATGAAGATCCCGTGAGTCAAAAGAGGAGTCTGGCACGAAAGAACTGGAACTAGGCTGCCAGCTCACAAGGGAAAGCTTGATCTGCTGTGGACAGCTCCACTTCGATCCAAGCTTCTAAACCTGAACATACAAATCCAAGGGAGTCAGGACCTCCCAACAATGAACAGGCTACAGCCAAATGGCAAGAAACAAGAATAGGGGTGTTAGGACACAAGTATAGCATATGGGGACGGGTATAACATAATCATAAAATAGGAATCAAGGTAAAGCTGATTACAAGTAAGATTGATTGTATACGCTTAAGTCACGGTTCCATGAGACTAGTACATCGAAGGAATAATCCAAACAAGGAAACCCTCATCTATATACTTCTATCTCATGCAATCGAAATCCAAGCGTATAGAATCAGAGTTGCAAATCACACGATAGTCATAGCAGGAATACATAACAAGAATAACAGGAATCCCTAACTGGAGTAACAGGAGTCCTAATAGGCATCATAACAAGCATAAGGGAATAGTCACAGGAGTCACAACAAGAATACCAAGAGTCATAACAAGATCCATAACGGGTATCTTAACCGGCATAACAGGAATATAAATTATTATTATTACTCGTCTGACTCATATATCTCGGTATGTGTCCGGGTGTACATCCCAACACACATACATCCATATATAAGCAAGTCGAGGGTCGTTACCGGAAGTAGATGGAGAACTGATAGAGCTTCTTATAGTAGTTTCCATACACCTGGAACCAGTTTGGAGGCCCAAAGTCCCCCTAACACTAATCTCCTGTGGGCCCTAAGTCCCACTAACACTTACCGCCAGTATTTTATTCCATTACTATAAGCAAGATATCATTCCGGCATCCATCACTTCCTCTCATTCCCCATACAAGTTGTCCTTTTATGGTTTATTAACATAATTATCAGATTAAGGGAATGAGCAGGATCATAACTGTAATACGTAACTGGAATCATAACAAGTAATCAGGTACTACATTCCCATTATCGTGATAATTATAAGAATCAGGTGTATCATGCTTGGTGTCAAGAGATAGCACGACAAGGGTGATGATATTTTAACAAACAACCAAACATGACAAGAGATTGATAGTAGTCTGGGTAAGTCATGACATAACATGAGGGCCTCCAATTGTCAAGTGATATACATGTGTTAAATAGAAGTAAGAAACTAATAAGACTGAGGTAATGACATGGCAAGTAGTAACATGGAAGTAGCACAAAGTTCAACGACCACGAAGGGCCGGCCACGCATGGTGCACGATAAGAAGTAAGAATATCACCGGCATGGTACATGTACAAGAATGAAATTACCCTAACACAAGCAGTTGCAGGCAATACATGAACATGGAATTATGAAGTGACAAGAGGTGATATACATCAAGTGGCAGGTCATGAAGTACAAGTCATGAAGTACAAGCAAGAACAGTATATAGCACATGTACCAAGCATAAGATCCAAACTTAAGAAGGAAATTAACTATACAAAACAGCTAAAGTTAGTCGACTAGGTGGAAGGGTTAGTCGACTAATAGAGGGGTTAGTCGACTAACAGTCTGGACTAGTCGACTAAAACTGGGTTCCAGAGAGTTGGAGTTGGTTTCAGGGAAAAGGTTAGTCGACTAGGGTCAAGGGAGTAGTCGACTAACAGACACGTCAAGTCGACTAACAGTAAGGTCAAGTCGACTAAAACTGTGATACAGAGGATTGGTTTCTGATTCAGGACAAGTTAGTCGAGTAGGGTAAAAAGAGTAGTCGACTAATAAAGATTTCTAGTCGACTAATAATTAAGATGAGTCGACTAAAACTGGGTTCCAGAAAAGGTTACGTTTCAAGTAAAAGGGTTAGTCGACTAATCCCTAGGTCAAGTCGACTAATCGAGGTCAGAAAACAGCGTACAGAACAGAATTTGAGGTTGTGTTGGATGATCAAAAAGTGTGATTTTGAAGCTACAAATGTGCAAGATAAGTAGACACAAGTATGCTAAGAAGTTTACAAGTCTTGGTGAGTAAAATACTCACTTAGATCGGTTAATCGAAGCTCTATGAACTCGAAATGGTTGTGGTCGACGATATCACCAAGAACGATCCCAAATCAAAAGTTGATGTTGCTTGAGATGGAGATGATGACCTTGGAGATGACCTTGGAGATGTTTTGGAGTTGGTGGTTGAGCTTGAGATGAAGATGAAGTCTTGTGGAGGGGATTTCTTTGGTGAGGTGAAGTAAAAAGAAGGGTTAGAAATGAAAAGGGAAGTTTATATAAGATTGGGATTTTGTGAAGGAGGTGCAATTAGTGTAGAAAAGAGGGGGTTTTGTGTAAATAGGGGGAGGGTGAGGTGTCCCTCATTTGGCCACTTGGCCGGCCATGGGAGAGAGAGAGAAAGAGGGGTAATAATGAGGGAGTTGGTGGAATTGTGTGGAGTTGGAATTTTTGAAAAATTGGAAAATTAAAAAAGCTTGGCTTGTGGAGGAAGGAAAGAATTAAAGAAAAGGAAAAAGGAAAAAGGAAAAGAAATTGTGAGAGAAGATATTTTCTTGGAATCAAGAAATGAAACTGTTGAAAAGACTGATACCCAGGTTTATGTCGAGGATGCGAAAAACATTTCGGAAAATGCCGGAATCGTCTGAAATTCAAGTATCTCGGAACGACCCGAAATAATTATCAAAAATCAAGAATATTATATTAAGAAACATAGTGAAATCCGTTTTAAGAAATACTTTATAGTTTTAAAACTAAAAATCCCGGAACCAATTATCTACCGACTCCGGTGGAATTTTCATAAATTCATAAAATCTTCAGAAAAAGCATTTAGGTAGGAAATGTAATTCTAAGACATAATGTCTAAAGACCCATCTAGAAATTCTAAACCGTTTGTAAATTAAAAATCCAGGAATCGATCAGCGGCACTGGCCGACACCGGTTTTGAAAATATTTAATTAAATTCAGGAAAAATCCAGAAAATCATATAAAATCTAAAATATTTTAAAATGATATTTAAAATTAAAATCGGTCGAATACAAGAAGTAAATCGAAAAATACGATCGAAAAACTGAATACGCAACTAAGTACGTATTCCGGGAACGGGGTATTACAGTTTTTTACCTTTTCCTTTCTTCCCTTCTTCCCCAAACCAAACACCAAAAAAGAAGAGGAGAAGAAGCTCTTCCCTTCTTCTTTTTCTCCTCCCACCCTCTTCCTTTCTTCCTTTCTCTTCTGTTACTCAAACAAGCCCTTAGTTTTCAAGTTCAACAAAGTCAACTAATCTGTTCCATTAAAGAACATAATAGTATTCGGATTAGAATTATGTAATACTAATTGTACTAAGAGTAGCTATTATCTTGTTATGTAATTGTAATTATTATATATTCAGGAACTGCTTTCATCAATTACATACACAATTCAGTTTCTTCACTGATTTCATTTGCAAAAATATTCACCTCTCGTAGAAGAATCATTCATCTGAGAAAAGCTCACCATCTCTCAACAAGGAGTGTCAGTCCCTCTCTTTCTTGTTCCCTCCAACCGAATAGATTCCAACATTACATTCCCCGAGCTTAGAAACTGTTCATACATATGCAACCCAAAGGCACGAACACTCGTAAGGTTCCTTTCTAAAGTAATCATGCGAGCATAACCTAAGTCTATAAATTAATATTCTCGCCACAACTATTTGATAGTTGTGTGCCACATTATGGGCATGCTCAACTTTTATACTTGTAAATATATTTCCACTAGGCTAAGCTATAGGTGTCATCATCATCAACACTAGTCTCTCTACACACGCGCGTGCTTCCTCTAGAGTCACTGTTTACTGCAGCCTGATGTTGAGAGTCTGTGTCTCTCTCATTTTAAATCATCATTGGCTGGCAGCAATGTAGATGCAAACGGGTCGAATCTTGTTTGGAATCTCACTTGACTTGTACCCGACCCGGATTGGCCTCCTCCTATGCTATGTTGAATGCAATGTTCATGTGCAAAATTTGCTTTCGAAAGGGCCATGGAAGAAAATGCTCCTCAAGTTTCAAAGTAGGGATGATAACAGATCGGGGTTGGACCGTAGGGGGGGCAATTCAGACCCGACCCGCCAGACCCGACCCGACCCGACCCAGAGTAAGTGGGTATGGGTTTGAGCTATACGGGTTTGGGTCGTAATCGGGTCGACCCACCAAACCCGATTAATAAATGGGTCGGGTCGACCCAAACCCACCAAACCCGCTAAGACCCGCTAAGACCCATTTACCTTTTTATATTTTGATCCAAAGATTTTTTTTTGGGAATCATTTATCATTTCCGCTCAGGGACTTCATAATTTAGCTATCCATCTTTTTTTCATCAAAATCCAATACACTATACACATTGCACAGTCTTCTATGAAAAACCTAAGGCCCCTTAATTTTAACTACATTCTCATAAATAAACAAAATTATATTGCATAAACAATCCCTGAGTTTGTCTCAATCCCACTAATACTTTCACCTTTATTTCAGAGAATAAGAAGCCTTGCATTTGATATACATGATTTTATGATTTTTAACTTATTGAAACCAACATTATGCCACTGTCATCTACTTATAGAATGCAAGAATAAGGTTCCTACAAAACATTTACCGCTAACGGGTCGACCCGACCCGGCCGACCCATTTAGTTAAATGGGTCAAATGGGTCGGGTCGGGTCGACCCACATAATACTGGGTCGGGTTGGGTTTGGATTTTTGACCCATATAAATAAATGGGTCGGGTCGACCCGACCCGATTATGGGTCGACCCATTTAAGACCCGACCCAATTAGACCCGACCCGACCCAATTGCCACCCCTATTGGACCGGGTCTAGTGTTGTCGACCCCAAAACTAGAGGGCCTTAGTTTCTGCCTCGACCGTGGTCTTGACCCCGGGCCTAGGGCATTCGGGTCAGCCCAAGGATATCCATGGTAATCAAATTCAAGGCCAACTACTTAGAAAAGTAATGTTTTGATCATCTCGTGTGCTCACTTTCGAGAGAAAGAGCTTTCATTTAATGAATGAATAAAAAAAATGGGTGAAAATAGTTTTATTTAATGTGTCAAATTTAATTTTTATTAGTGTCAAGACCTGAAATTTTAAGATCATTTTTGGTATAAGATCTAACTAGCTGTGAATAAGAATTTACCAAATAATTAAGATAATGCTGGCACTATAATTTCACACCTGTTTTTAGCACAACAGCCGCAAAAGGTTGGTATTATAAATGCTGTCTCATAAAATTTTGTCCTCCTTAGGAATCACAATGAATGAGAATTTGTACCAGATTGTTGTCATTTCCATCTAAATCTGCTTATTAAAGAAAAATAGTAGATAGTAGTTATTGAATTGTTCTTGTGATTGCAAAGAAGCACGTGTAGCATAAAAGCAAGTCAAATTGGATCTTTTTAAGACAATTTTTGAGTAAAAAGGATTCTGGCGCTGTTTTCCGTTTCATTTGAGAGTGATATTGAAACAGTTTATGAAATAAATTCTTCAGAGTAATATTTTGAATAATTTGAAAGTTATCCATATTACTGCAACTCTCAATCTCCATCGTCATTCCCGCCCACAAAGCTGGCACCACCAACACCATGGAAGTCCAAGTCCAGAGCTCCACCATTATCCCCCAAGCAAACCATAGTGCCAAGCTCGACGAGATACCCTTCACCGTATTCAAAACATTTGATTATTAGTTTATACATACTTGAAATAATATAAATTAACTTCAACGGAGTGGATCTTGTATTCGAATGTCGGAGGGTTGTATTTGAATTGGAAGGGTTCAGCCTCAAATCTCTTGAAAGGACACAAGTCTATCTCTATATAAGAAGGCTTCGTATGTGTAATAAATCACACAAGAATATGTATGTTAAACAATAAAAAGGCCTAGGACTTGAAAATAGTTCAATATAAACAACCCTATGGAAGTCCAAGTCCAGAGCTCCACCATCATCCCCCAAGCAAACCCTAGTGCCGAGCCCGACGAGATACCCTTCACCGTCTTCGACCGCTGTGCTCCGAGCTACCACGTGTCCGTCATCTTCGCCTTCAATCCCCCAACTCCGCCCAACTCGGTGATGATCGATGGGCTGGCCAAGACATTAGTGCACTTCCCTACGCTCACGGGCAGGCTCGGTCACAGCCGGAGGAATAACCGGCCGTGCGTGTTGGTGGGCGGTCCAGGCGGCGGTGCGCTGTCGTTGAGGCGGCAGTGGCATCGAAGCTGGCAGACCACTTGCCCATCGAGCCGAGGCCTGAGCTTCAACGGCTGCATCCTGCATGGTACGATGTGGAGGTATGTATATGTTCTGCTCATTCATCCTTTACATATGTCATGTTATTATGTTTTTATTGAGCAGAAAGAAGGAAAAGACCACCCTGTTCTATTAACGAGAAATAATGAAACATACGAAGTAGCAATACATACAATCATCCATAAAACAAACACATTAAAGTGATACAAAGTAGTTATCTGTTATTATGTTTCGTAATATGTTATTATGTAGATGAGAGAACAAGTAGCAAGGGTTATACCCGCGGTGTATCTCTTTCGTCCCAAATAGAAAGCATAGGGTTGGAATTAGCCAATACTTGGATTTTTTTTTTTCTATTTTAAGTATGTAATGAGGACTTGACAATTTTGGGAGTTTAGAGATCTTTCGGAGATGAAGTTTAGGATTAATGGAGATTGAAAATGAAGAAAAAGTTATATAAACTTGTGTCATTCCGGAAGGATTTGAGGCCGAATCCTTTCCACTCAAATACAATCCTACGATATCCGAATGTAAGATTCTATTGAAGTTGATTTACATTATTTCAAGTAATTAAAAATAAAAAATTATGTACCTTTAATACTTTTTGTCCATCCACAAAGTAGAGAGAAAACAGACGGCATAAATAGTGAGTTGGCTAGTTTAACGATGTATAACATTTGAAACCTAACAAAAATGGTTTGTAGGGTCTATCATGATCAAATAGCTGAATCGAGAATTTGTATGTCTAAAGACATAGATCTAATCAACTCACTACTTTTGACCGTTCAGTTTGTGCCGCTTGATGGATGGGTAAAAAGTATTCAAAACACTAGATTTTTTATTTTTAGTTACTTTAAATAATTTAAATCAACTTCAACGGAGTGAATCTTGTATTTGAATGTCGAATGTTGGTATTTGAGTGGGAGGGATTAGAAATCGAATCCTTCCTTAGTTACTTTAAATAATTTAAATCAACTTCAACGGAGTGGATCTTGTATTTGAATGTCGAATGTTGGTATTTGAGTGGGAGGGATTAGAAATCGAATCCTTCCGGAACGACACAAGTCTCTTTCTGTCGTATGGGCTTCAAAGTTTGCAAACCTCTTATACTCGATGCCAACATGCTGTATTTAATATCTTGTTTTTGAACCAGGGACCCGTCACCTCGCTCCAGGTCCAACTCAACCGTTTTCAATGTGGTGGGCTTATAATCGGGGTCACAACCGACCATCGCATGGCCGATGGCCAATCCATGAGTACCTTCTTCATTGCATGGGGACAGGCGGTTCGTGGTGCACCGATCAACCACTTCCGGTCCATGACAAATCATGGCTCAAACCCCGGTCCCTCCTCGGTGCGAGTTCGACCACTGGGGCTTTCAGTTCAGGCCTCTCTTCCGAGACCGCAACGACGACTGCGCAACAACTTCCACCACTACTGATACTAATCCCAACAACGTAGCCAATATACTGCTTCACTACTCTCCGGAGTTCATAGCCACAAAGCTAAAACCCCAGGCCAAGGAGAGGTACACTAGTTTTGAGATACTATTGGCTCACACATGGAGGAAGATCACAATGGCCCGTGGGCTCGATCATAAATCAAGCACCACGGTGAGGATCTCAGTGAACGGTAGGTCAAGGCTAAAGCCCACAGTACCGAACGAGTTCTTCGGCAACTTGGTTCTTGCTGCACATTCGAATGCAAACGTAGAGGGGCTGATTGAGGGAGGTCTGGCTGAGGCTGCAAGAACCATTCATGAAGCAATCGTTTACATTGGAGACAAGTACTTCAAATCGTTCATTGATTTTGGTGCGATCTATGATGGGGAGGAACTTATAGGGGTCGATGACGATATTGGTACGAATGTAATGTTGCAGCATCTAGAGGCTGATAGTTGGTTGGGGTTTCGATTTCAGGAGCTGGACTTTGGTGGCGATGGAGATTTGTGTGCTTTCTTGCTCAGTTGGGTGCCTCTAGATGGTGCGGTGGTGTTCTTGCCGAGCTTGCAGAAGCAAGGAGGCATAGATGTGTTTGTGGCATTGTTGGAGGAGCATGCTAGGGTTTGAAAAAGATATCCCACTCTTTGGACTAGATATATTCTTGGGAAGATTACTGTTAAGTCCCTGGGAGATTGAATAGTATCAAAAACTCTCTCTAACTTTCCAATGGTGTTAAAAAGCCCTATGACCCAGTTTCCCCTTTGCGCGGATTCATGTCCCCACCAAATGAGAATACACTCTCATTTGTTTTTTCGTATTGCCATTGTTGTCTATGGTAACATATCCCCTTTCTGATGAAAAGTAGCATGCGTGCCAAGCGTAGCACTCTTTGACGGCTGAGCGCCACATATCTATTCACTTTTCTAATTTTTTGTCCACCTAAAGCTGAGTCAGCACATTTTGAATTTTTAATGGTATTTTTCAGTGAGGTGACGTAGCGGGAGCATTTAATTTTCTGTACCAGATATTTCTGATGATTGAACATTTTCGTTCTTTGTTAACCTATTTTCTTTCAATTTTATAGATGTTGAATATTGATAAAATAATGGAATTGGAGGGAAAAGAAGTGATTAAATAGGAAAATTGGTGGAAAAAACTAGGTTATATAATCAGTGTTAGACAGAGAACGGATGTCAGCTTGGACTTACTTTCATCACTCAAGTTGTTTTCAGCTGCTTTGAGTTCGTGAATTATGAATAACATCTGCCTAAGATGTTTTTCATATTCTCATTTAGGTGCATCTTAGGAGAGTCAAACTTGAGAGTCAATGCGCATAATCTCATAGCAGAAGTTTCACCAAACTTGAGTTTAAGGGATTCCACATTTCGCGAGCAGTCATATAGTCTTCGAACACGTTGATCAAATTATTATGCATGCTGCTCAGCATAACAAAGCGCGCTCAATGATCTTTCTTGGCCCATTCTACATAGGCCTCAACGTTGCCTCGGTACTGTGGACCGCTGCCCTCCTCTGGGGCTTATCCATGTAGTGTCATGATTTTCAAAACCTCTTACTCATCGAGGAGATACTAAACCTTGTGGTACCAAATGTCATAATTTCACCATCTAATTTCTCTTCTTTGTTCAACTCAGCAATGATATTCTTGGACACCATCTAAGATGCGCAACTAAGGATAAAAGATATTATTATTGGCACACACATATAATATTTATTTTATAGCAAAAATATCCTTATTTAAAGCTAATAATTCTTACATGATACAATATCGAAAGATCGTCAAACTCAAAATCATCATTTATATCAAATATTTATTATCAGTTTAATTTAGGTGCTTCGCAAAATATGTGTAGGAGTTCAAAATAAATCTACACCCACTCAAATAAAGTATACTAATAATTTTTAGTGATGCAACTAGCTTGCCAAAAAATAATTATTATAAGGGTTGCTCTAAACTCAGGCTCAGCCTAGGGAGTAATCCTATAGAATCTCCCAGGGATGTGTCCCCGGTGGTAGCGCCACTCATGGGCTCTCAACCATGGCAGTGCCACCGTGGGCGCTGCCAGCTACGGCAGCCTGTGAGTGCTGCTAGTGGCGAAAGGGACTGCATTGACAGCACCCCAATAGGCGATGCTTGGCAGCAGAACCAGCAACAATGCCTCCAGGGGTGATGCCTACCTTGGCAGCGGCCGGCATCAGCCCCCAGGGGCGCTACCTGTCCAGCCATTTAGCTCAGGGTGCTGATTTTGCCTAAGGGAGACAAACTCCCTATGTCTACGTGAGATGAACTATCTAAGTTTGAGAAAGGGAAAAGAAATCCCTAAGATCGCCGAAGTATGACATAGGGAGGTAAAATCTCTCAGATTGATTTTTAATTAATCAACCTACAATCTAAATTTCACAGACAATGTCACACCCCGCTTCTCAAAATATACTGTAACGGGGACGCACGAGAATCGATGATGCATACACACATGAAAAATACCCGCGTATAAGCGCTAAGCCTCAGTGCATTAAATAAACACATTATACATAAATATTTTAATATTAAATAAGTACAAAAATACCTGCAAAAGGGGTCCGTAATCATGATAGATATGAAAATATAGATAAATAAAAAAATAAAGACAAAATAATAAAGATACCGACGTACATGTATTTTACATTATGTTTATTACATTCTCACATTTATCCTATAATAAATCCTGCTAAGTCCCTGTCTTAATGTCTTGTTTTGCAGGTTTATCTTAATAAAAAAAGAGAAGATATCATCAAATAAAAGCAAGTTAAATTCTGATTTAATTGGATATATTTGGTTAACTGAAGATAAATCCAAATAATACAGTTAAAATCAGATTTAGAAGAATCAATTTGGTTAGTTTGAAAAATCAAAGGGATATTGTTAAAATTTAGAGATCCAGAAGAGAGATTATCAGAAGATATTTCTTATTGGGCAAGCGATTTTGTTCATATCTCCAACCTTATCCCAGCCTTATCAGAAGAGCTTTTCTGTTGGGCCGGCGATTTGGTCTCATCTTCAAGCATGTTCTTCCTTATCCATTTTAACTTATAAATACTATCACTTTAGAAGGCAAAGAAGCACCACTCTAGCAGAGAGTTTACATTAGGCTTTTTGTTTTTAGGTTTAACTTAGGTTTTAATTTTTTTTAATGTAATTTTTGTTTCTTTATAGCATAGATTAGAGAGAAATTCATATGAAAAAGTGAGAGTATGATTTCAAGAGTGACACTTGATGTAACTTGATCCTTTTTCTTATAGTTTTCAATGTAATTGAAGCTTGAGTTTTTTTTTTTTTTGTGTTATTCTTCTTATTCTTATTTAGTATTTGTCCTCTCATGTTTGATCTGAAACCGGATGAATCTATTGGCCTCGACTAAGCCTGACTTTGCAAGAGCAACTGATAGTATATGACGATGGATTCCACTTCTAAAAGGGTATGTTCTGTGGCACTTCTTGCTTACTTCTCATAGTTTTGATGATATAATATAGACAATTTGGAGTGAGGATAATCTTATATTCCATGTAGTGATCGCTTTCAAGTCAAGAAAAGTTGTTACTTAGGATCAATGTGAGGTAATCATAAAGAGGTAAGTAAACTTTAGATCTTTCTTTTCATTTCATAGTATAGAAACGCTTCTAAACCCAACTGTTTCTTATTATTTTTAATCCTTTCTTTTAACTTATTTAAGTAAAACAACATTTTCTTCTAAGTTAACTCTTTTCTCTTTTTCTTTAAAAACTAAGAAGAAATATTTTAACTAGTTCTAATAACTTAGAAAGAATTACTAAACGCTTTCATCGCAGTCCCTCGTTGTGAATCACGACCCTCATAGCTACTAACTATAGCGGTAGTATTGAGAAACCCTAATACTTTTTATATCTCATTTTTAAACTATATTTTCTGTGCAGATTCATACTCGATTAAATTTTAGCATGATAGACTCACAATTCTGTCAAAATTTCAAATCAAAGATTCCTACTCTATTTTTCATGTCCCACAACAAGAAGAAGAACCAACTAACCTAGAAAATAGCATAGAATCCATGGTTCAATCCCAAAATGATTCCTTCAATAAATTAGAAGTACTAATGAGTCAACTGAACAACGCTTATAGGATAGAGGAAACTCCTCCTTATTAATATTTAACCAATTCTGATTGCCCTAACCATATTGATAAAAACCAAGAATCATAGTGTCTTGGAGACTTTAACTAAGATTCTATTTCACCACAACATCTTGAATTTGGCCAATGCTAATTCTTTGACAAATTGATAAGTTTTACATTCAATGTGATTGAACTTAAACGTTAATGTGAATCTGATCTCCAACTTTTGATTCAATTTCAATTTTGAATCTATATTGACTTCGGTATTCTTACCCAATTTAGACCCATTTTTGAGCCAACTTAGATTCTCATACTATGAATTTTGAAATTGATCCACCTATTTGGAAAGTCACATTCTATTGATGAGAGTGTGAATTTCAAATTTCTGATTTAGAATCAACTCTTAAACCAAAATCGACTCGTTAACTTACACTTGATCTAAATCATATTCTCGAGTCAGTATTGATTTTCGAACCTATAACTTTTGAGCCTAAATTAACTACTCCACCCAATCACATTCTATTATTGGACCAAAGTACAGACCATTATGACTCTAAGATAATATTCCAAGATTAGTTATATAACCGGAATGCTTTTCATGTTAGGATCCTACATGATCCTAATCATATTAGGGATGATAACACTGTAAAGAGAAAAGAGGTTATCAAAAGTGGGTTCCTTGATAATCTACAATATTTAGATTGGATAGCAATGCTTAGCCCAATCCAACCATCACCGAAACCATCACCTTGAGATAACATTTTTTCTCTTTCTTCTTTTTCAAGCATTTATGCAGTTATTCATACATTGAGGATAATGCATGAGATAGGTGTGAGAGAGGGTTCTAACATTACATATGTTTTCTTTTAATTTTTATATATAAAAAATATTTTTCTCTCTTTAAAATTTTTTAAAAAGAGAAACAATATTTTGACTTATTTTTCTTATTAATTTATTTAAGGAATATGAGAATCATAATTAGGATTTCTTATACTTAGTCAAAATAAGATTTTTTTTGTTTGATTTCGAGGGTTAGAAAAAAAATTAAAAAATAATTTATTCTTGATTTTTACCTTAATAAAATGTGCATACTTTATACGCTTACACACTTAGGGTTCAAAAACAAAGATTTTATGCCTTATAAAAAAATGAAAAAGATATATATTAAAAATTCTCTGATTAAGTTAGGTGTTTGTGTCTCATAAATTATAAGTATTCACGCGTAAATGAGGTCATGCTATAAATAAAAATTTTAGTTTTGTGACCTTATTTGTTCGTGTCCTTAAAATTGTCCAGTTTGAGTGTCACCGAGTAAAGGCTTTGACATGGGCAAATTAGGAAGCCTAATATAACATAGAAATATTATCGCCATTAAATATAAAAATATTAGCACTTAAGAGTTAGAGTTGAAGAACCCATAGTAAAAATATTTACGGTCATAAAGTTGCATATAACTCAGAGTAAAATAATAAACTAGATCAGAAATACAATTTTATTACTTACCTTGATTGATAACAAGTTTTGAATAGAGACTTGGTTTAGGAATGACTAAGTTTTGATAATCTTAAGACTTATAAATTACTTGATTTTTTGCAAGAATACTTCAAATATGTTTTCCCTCTTTCAAAATGTATTTTCAAAATACAAACACTTTGTTTTTCTTTTTTATGGATTATGTGGGATTAATTCATTGAAAACCCTCAGGAGACTACAACTCCTCCTCTAGGAAAATCTAGAGGTTTAAAGGCTTACTTCCCATGCTCAATGTAGTCACGTGACCTGCGAAAATGGTCTAATAAATTTTTAGGTTTAGTTTTCTTATTTTGCTCAAGAACGTGCAAATGATAGGTGTGTGGGTGTGATTGTACACGTATTTTGTACTATTTTTATTGCATTCTCATATTTATCCAATAATAAACTTGCTAATTTTTCGCAGGTTAGTCTTAATGAAGGGAGAGAAAATAAAATCAAATAAAAAGCAGTTAAATTTTGATTTAATTGAATCTATTTAGTTAACTGAAGATAAAACCAAATAAATATAGCTAAAATCAGATTTAGAAAAATCAATTTAGTTAGCTTGAAGAATTAAAGAGATATTGTTAAAATTTAGAGATCTAAAAGAGATATTATCAGGAGATCTTGTCTATTAGGCAAGCGATTTTGAATATATCTTTAACTTTATTTTTAACTTTATCAGAAGATCTTTTCTTTTGTGCTAGCGATTTGGTCTCATCTTCAAGCACGCTATCCCTTATCCATTTCAACCTACAAATACCACCACTTCAAAAGGCAATGGGGGCACCACTCTAGTAGAGTGTTTAGATTAGACTTTTTGTTTTTAGGTATAACTTAGATTTTTGTTTCCATTTAATGTAATTTTTTAATTTTTTATAGCTTAGGATAGAGAGAAATTTATATGAAAAGTGAGAGAGTGATTTCAAGAGTGACACATGATGTAACTTGATCATTTTTATTAGTGATCAATGAAAAATTATTGAAGTAATTTGTGAATTTTTGAGTAAATTTGAAAGAGTAACAAGATTATTTTTTGGGATTTATTATCCCATAACTAATTTAGTATTTTATGACTTAATTGAAATTACTGAATTATTTTGTACATATTGAGATGATTTTTTACTTCAAGATACTGTTCATTCTATGAAAGAAAAATTCAATAAGTATTTAAAAATTTTCTTTCTATATTTTATTTTGCTACTGTTATGGATCCTCGAATTAAATTTGAAGAATGTAAATATTTACCTCATAATTTTATGAAAAAATGAATTATCCTGATAGTTTCTTAGTATGAAATGATATTGAGCATTCTATAAATAATATGTATGATTATTATGATTCTCAATTTGGAAATAAACAGTCATCCCAACCTGCATATTCATCTAAGCCTAAAAGTTCTTTAATATCTGGTTTATTATCTGCATCCAAACGATCAAGAAGTTCAGACTCATTGAATGAGCTTCATTATTATTCTACTTATGCTATAGCTCATGAGGCTGATTCAGACTTAGAATTTGAACATTTTGATATTTTGCATGGTGGAAATCATAGAAATTAACATATCATGTGATTTTTATCATGGCGCGGATTTACTAACCCTTTCAGCATCTACTGTAACTTTAGAATGTGCTTTTAATGCAGCGGGACGAATGCTAACCTATACGAGGAACCGCCTTACGTCAGAAGCTATCGAGATGAGCATATGTGGTAAGAATTAACTCGATGTGGAGACGAAAAAACAGAATAAAATAGTAGATGAAATCATTGAAAACTTTCTAAAAGATGAATGAACAAATGAAGATATTTTGTATTTGTATTTGTATCAATTTAAATTTCAATTTCCATTTACATACTACATTTGTAATTTTATCTTTTTATTTATATTATTCATTTTGTATTTGTATCAATTTATGATTTATCCAAGATATTGGATTATTGATAAAAAATTTACATTTGCATTTTACAACTTGTATCAATTTTGTCCAAATCTGTGTGAACTTTTTTAGATTTTCTTTTGAATTTTTCTGATTTTTGTGATTTTTTTAGTTTTAATAAAAATTTTTAAAGGTTTTTAAAAAGCTCGGCCCAGCCCGGCCCACCCCGGCCGGGACTTTGAGCTGTGCCCGAGTCCCTATTTGAGGAACCGGGCCGGGCCGCCCGATTTTGGGGGCGGGTCCGGTATTGGCCCGGCCCGGTCTCCGACCAGCCAGGCGTGGAATGGGCCCGGCCCGGCCCGTTTCGCATCCCTAGTCTGGATTGTAACCTCAGAAAAAGAAAAATAGCTAAAGAAATTAAATTTCTATGTTCGGGGTTGCCAACCCCAAATGGAAAAAAACAGTTGTCCACCAGCGGACGACGCCGCGCTGGGTGGAAAACGATCCACCACCGATGTGACAAGTCGGATGTCAATTTTTAGAAATATTTTGGAGGAGGTTGATTTTTGAAATTATTTTTAAAAAATGTATTTATTCAAAAAATAGCCCAAAATATAATGAAAGAATTAAAAATGAAATTTAATTAGATATTTATGATACTTAATATCACAACATATTTTTTTAAAAAGTCCAAGAACATAAAACAAAAAAGAACTGGTGCTTTAATTCTTAAATAAATTTAAGCATGATATAGCTTTATCACCGAGTCCGGTTCACTCCTGTTGGCTTTCCAATTGTTTAGGTGAGACAACATCTCGCAGGGTTGAGCCGTCTAGTTAGCTTCCAGAGGTCTCAATAGCGCCGGATCCCACCCAATTCTTCTCTGCTGTAAAGCTACCGACATGTCCTTGTCAGGCGCAACCAAAAGAATAAGCATTTTTGCTGCTTTCTGTAGGCAATAGGCCCAAGCGTCTTGGACCAGAAGGCATACATGGTCCATCAGGAGGCTTATCGAGTCAGAATCGAGTCAGTTGGGTCTTATGTGTAGGAAGAGAGAGGGAGTCGTCGAGTAAGTCGACAATATCATCGCCAAAGGAATCAACACAGCAGTCAAAGGAATCAGTAGCAACAGCAAGAGAACGGTCGACCGGTCCGGTCGACTGTCAGCAGAAGCAGCAGAACGGTCGACCGGTTTGGTCGACCGTCGTGAATAGACATACACGGGGACATGCACGGGGCATAGCGCTCGACCGGCCAGGTCGACCGACTGAAAGTGCCTAACTCTCGGTTAGGCACGGTCGACCGGCACGGTTGACCGGTGCCTATGGTCGGTCGACCGACCGGTCGACCGACAGTCGGGTCGGGCTGTTTTGAGAAAGTGCTAAATTAGAAATATGTTTAAGCGATGAGTGAATTTTTAGGGTTTGTTAGGGTGTATATGAAAGAGGCAGAGCTCTCTTCATGAGTATTACTGAAAACATTGTATCTTTCTCCAATCAATAGAAAAACTCTCTCTTCCTTACCCCGAGGACGTAGGCGAGATTGGCCGAACCTCGTTAAATCTGGTTTTGTGTTCTTCTCTTTACTTATGTGTTATTTGCTGTTAGTGGTATTGTTCTTTTTCATTTGAGATCTAGGGTTTCCTCTACGTGGTTGTTGTTTGGCGCACAACAAGTGGTATCAGAGCATCCCAGGTTCGTCGTGGGATTATCTGAAAATTCTAGGGCATCGGTTGCTGATTTGGTGGAGATCGTGTGTCGATCTCAGATTAGCGTTGGGACTGTTCGTGGGATCATGTGTCGATCCCAGAACAACGCGAGGAGTGCTCAAGGAATCATTGGAGGAGTAGATCTGGTCCGGAACTCATCTAGGGTTTCGTGAGAAGGTAAAAATTTGATTTTTATCAGAGTTGCTTATCTATCTCCGTTTGGTATTTCCGCATTACATAGAGGATTCAATTAGAGAGATGGCAAAAGAAAGTACATCAGTGAGGACCATGAATCCTCATACGAGGATTGACGTGTTGAAGTTTAACAATACTAACAATTTTGGCATATAGAGGTGCGAGGTGATGGATGCCCTGAATGCATCTAACCTCGAGGATACTCTACTTCTGGAGAAAAAGCGAAGCACAACCACTGAAGAAGAGTGCGAGAAGATGAACCGATGTGTGTGTGGCTTGATTAGATCGTGTCTAATACAAGACATCAAATATCTTATGTTACACGAGACATCTGCGAGACAATTATGGGAGATCCTTGAAAGGAAATATCTGACCAAGAGTAATGAATCGAGATTACAGCTAAAGATCAAGCTATACGGGTTTCAGATGAAAAAGGGATGCTCCGTGAATGAACATCTAAATCGCTACATGAAGCTTCTTACGGATGTGGTCAATGTGGATGTCAAGATAGATAAAGAAGACAAGGCAGTAATCCTCTCGAACTCTCTCTCTCTGCGGAAGAGTATGAGACATTTACATTAACCTTCATAAATGGGAGACAGACTCTTGATTATCATGAAGTGTCGTTTGCTTTAGCAAATTATGAGACGAGGAAAAAGGAGAGACAGCCTTCTCAGTCAAGCTCATCAGCAGAGGCGCTAGCAGTAAGAGGCAGGGGTTCATATAGGAAGGGTAAAGATGATAGAGGGAGATTGAAGTCCATGCTAGGTTATCGAGATCTGAAGAAGAATCAGTGTGCCTTCTGTAGAGAATTAGGGCACTGAAAGGTTGATTGTCCAAAGGCTAAAGGGAAGAAGGAGTTTAAAACTGAGGAAAATCTTGCAAAGGTGGTCAGTACTCAGAGCAGTACTTCACAGGCAGATGGATCAGAGTCGGACTCGTCGGTTTTCTAATTCTCAGTCACTACTCCCATCGTTGGCTACTCAGGAGAAAATGAGTGGATTTTAGATACAGGTGCTATATACCATGTGTGCCCTAATCGGGATTGATTTTCTAGCTTTGAAAAGCTGGAGGGGTGTTCAGTCGTTATGGGTGATGATCATCCATATATCATGGAGGGTGTAGGTACAATCCAAATCAAAATGTTTGATGAGATGGTAAGGGAACTGAAGGAAGTGAGGTATGTACCTCAATTGAAGAGAAACCTAATCTCTGTTGGTGCTTTGGAAGCATTGGGTCTAGTGATATCTGTTCGAGATGGTGTTCTCAAGATGATCAAAGGCTCGATGGTGGTGATGAAGGGCGTTCGCCGGGACAATCTCTACTACTTGAAGGGTAGTACAGTTACAGGTCAGGTAAAGACTTCTAATTCTTCAGACGATGGTTGCACGGAGGTCTGGCAGGTAAAGGTCGGACATGGAGGTGTAAGGTCTTTGCAAGCTCCTGCAAAGAAGGGATCGTTCGAAGATGCTGCTACATGCAAGTTGGAAGGTGAATACAGCGTTCTGGATAAGAAGAAGGTGAAATTCAGTACCAGTACTCACCGCTCAGAAGGTCGTCTTGACTGTGTTCACGTAAGCGTTTGGGGACCTGCTAACACTGCATCGCTTGGAGGTCACAGATACTTTGTCACTTTTCTTGATAGTTTATCTAGGTATTGTTGGATATATCCCATGAGACAAAGGAGTGAAGCCCTAGATATGTTGGTGAAGTGGAGAGGAAGAATGGAGAAATAGATTGGTAGAAAGATCAAGGAGCTGCAGATTGGTAATGTTGAAAGAGACATGAACGAATTCTTACGATTTGGTCAGAACACAGGTAATTCTACTCACTTCACAAAAGGTATACATGGGTTAGTTAAGGAAGTAAACCGTTCCTTACTGGAGAAGGTTCGGTTATTGTTGTCTAATGTAGGATTAGACAAATCGTTTTGGGCTGAGGCGATTGTGTATGCTAGCTATCTCATGAATAGATCGATTGCGATAGGAGGTAAAGCTCCATTAAAAATTTGGTCTGGGAAGCTGCTCAAGATCGTGGTTTGCTGCAGGAATTTGAAAGTCTGACCTACTTCAGTGCCATGAATGGCAAGGTGAATCCGCGAGTAAAGAGGTTTGTATTTTTGGGTGTCAAAAGGAATGACTACAGGTTGTGGGACCCCGAAAACAAAAAGATCGTGTTGAGTAGACATGTCACATTTGGAGAGACTTTAGTGTTGAAGTCCACCGTCTCTCAGCAGGTGGAGAGGACGGAGACCAAGGAAATATCGCAGCGGGTGGAGGTTGATGCTACTCTACCATCTCCAGTTCGTTCTGCATCAGAGAAGACTTCACCGAATGTGACACCGGGTAGAGATCATGTAGCAAGGTTGATGCTGAATAGGTTGAAGACATTGTTGAGGATGTCGAGTTGTTTGTAGCCATTGGAACCAAGGTAAAACCACACTTGTGGGTAAAGAAGCATGAATCTCAAGCTTGTGATCGCGACAAGCTTACGTTGAAGGCCGTTGTTCTCCATGATGGTCGTGAGGAGGTTCATATAACTCAGCCAGACAGGTTCGCTGCTACAGATTCAGGTGCAAGTGTTTGAGCTTGATGGAGCTCATTTGAATAAACTACGGTTTGCTTGATCCTTTGGGCAAGGTACTTAGGCAGCCGTAAAGGCGCATCCATTTGGTGATGCAACCCGTTTGAAGCTATTTGGGTTCTCGAGAAGCTGTTTGGAACTTCACGTAGAGGTGAAGAGTTGTGGCCGATTGGAGCTTCACGTAGAGGTGGAGAGGCTCACGAAGAGTGGAGTGTTGTAGCCGATTGGACTTCACGTAGAGGTGAAGAGTTAGACTTCATGTAGAGGTGACGTGTTGTGATCTCGATGAACAGATTGATCTTCTGGTGAGAAGATGTTGAGCTTACATGAGAGGTGTGCATCCAGTTGTGAAGCCGATGATGGTGTTTGGTGTGCTCTACGCAGGCTTAGTTGGACCGTCAGCTAAAGACATGTAGACTAGATAGAGCTAGTCAGTTGGAGAGCCAGTGTTGGCTCATGATGAGTTCTTCGTGAGGTCATGAAGTTGCGGAGTAGGAGCCATGTTCGGTGTTCGGTATGTATGGAGGTTCTCTTAAGGTAAAGTATTGGGAAGGCATGTGTGGTGCATTCCAGTGGATAGCTGAGTTACAGATTTCAAGCCGAGATTGTGTGTCCATTTCGCCGAGATCGTGTGCCGATTTCGTCCGGTGCGCGCAAGCCGAGATCGTGTGTCGATTTCGCCGAGATCGTGTGTGTCAATTTCGCCAGGTGATAGACTGGGATACGTTGGAGATCGGCTCAGATTTGGAGAAATCTTCACCGAGGTCGAGAATTGTAGGAAGATAGAGGAAGTTGTCGAGGAAGTCGACGATGTCATCGCCAAAGGAGTCAGCACAACAGCCAAAGGAATCAGCAGCAACAGCAGGAGAACGGTCGACCGTCGGCAGAAGCAGCAGAATGGTCGACCGGTCCGGTCGACCGTCGTGCACAGACATGCACGGGGATATGCACGGGGCATAGCGGTCGACCGGCCCGGTCGACCGACTAAAAGTGTCTAACTCTCGGTTAGGCACGGTCGACCGGCACGGTCGATCGGTGCCTATGGTCGGTCAACCGACTGGTCGACCGACAGTCGGGTCGGGATGTTTCGGGAAAGTGCTGAATTAGAAATCTGTTTAAGTGACGAGCGGATTTCTAGGGTTTATTGGGGTGCATATGAAAGAGGCAGAGCTCCCTTCCTGAGTATTGCTGAAAACATTGTTTTTTCCTCCAATCAATAGAAAAATTCTTTCTTCTTTGCCCGAGGACGTAGGCGAAATGGCCGAATCTCATTAAATCTGATTTTTGTGTTCTTCTCTTTGCTTGTGTGTTATTTGCTGTTAGTGGTATTGTTCTTTTGCATTTGAGATTTAGGGTTTCCTCTACGTGGTTATTGTTTGGCGCACAACATTATGGTGTTCAAGTTTCAATGTCTATTTGGCTCCATTGAACTCTACATATTCTTTCAATCTCAAAGTAGGGGTGCAAACACATCAGATATGGTGTGGATTTTAGGAGTTTCCATGTTTATATTTGTTAATTTAACCAAATATAGTTGTGGGTATGGATATTTTTGACATTGAACGCAATCCATGCTAGTAACCTACTAAAAGAGGGTCAGAGTCAAGAACATCGGATTGAGGTATGAATCAGAGATTACTGGATAGTTCTCAAAATTATGTTCACCAATTCAGTAATTGAAATAATATATCTGCCATTACTGTTACACGCTATGATGCTGAAATTGTCAGACTAACATTTTATGGTGATTTACAATTATATTCAAACATGCGCATCAAGGATTCACTATTAAATGTGTTCATTTGGCGAAGCAGATGGCCCTCTCAGCGAGTATATTCACGGCCAGAATTCAATGCCTTTATCTGATCCACATGCTGTTTTCACTGCTCATAGGCCTCGGGCGCGAAGCCATCTCCATGATAAAAAGAGCACAATGCATCTTGTTCACTTCTTTCAACAAGCTGGAGGCCCAAATAATAGATTCACTGAAAGTAGAGCTCCACTGCCCAGTTCCTCACATGATGCTCGAGGAGAAGCTCACCTCACCTCCCAATGGTAGCAATGTAGTGTTGTGCGCGTGAGACAACAACCGATAGAGGATCCAATCGAATCTCAAACACAAGAACAATGAAATCAACCACGAAGAACACACAATCTCAAAAACACAAATCTAACGAGGTTCGGCCAACGTGCCTACGTCCTCGGGGCAATCAATGGAGAGTTTTGTATTAGGGAAGATGATTACAATGGCTCTTAGCCTCTCTCAATACAAGAGAACTCTTAGCCTTCTAATTTCGCAGGTTCTTCTACAAGATACTAACCCTAGAAAACACTAGCAGCACTTAAATACAACAGGTTTTCAAACTGCAGATTTCAGCCCAAAACCCGACTGTCGGTCGACCGAGACGGTCGACCGACCCTTCTACCGGTCGACCGGTCCGGTCGACCGATTCCAACAGAGAGTTGGGCCCTTTACAGTCAGTCATTTCGGTCGACCGGGCGGTCGACCGCTCTCTGACACTGTGCACGTCGTGCACGTCCGGTCGACCGGCCCGGTCGACCGGAGAACCTGTTTTGCTGCTGCTGCTTGTTTTCTGCTGCTGTTTTCCTTCGTCTTCGTCGTCGACTTCCTCGGCGATTACTCGACGACCCCTCGACGACCCTAATCAACTTCCCCATCAATAAGCTCTCTCTTTCCAACAATTCTCCACCTCGGCGAAGATTCCAAAATCTGAGCCGACATCCAACGGACCCCAGTCTATCACCTGGCGAAATCGACACACGATCTCGGCGAAATCGACACACGATCTCGGCGAAATCGACACACGATCTCGGCTTGGAATCTTTGGCTCATCTATTTCTGAAAACATCACACATGCCTTCCCTGCACTTCACCTTAGGAGAATTTCCATACCTGCCGATCACCATACTGTGGCTTCTACTCCGCAACTTCATGACCTCATGAAGACTTCCTTATGAGCCAACACTGACTCTCCACTGACTAGCTCTATCTAGTCTACCTGTCTTCCACTGACGGTCCAACCAAGTCTGCGTAGAGCCAACCAAACATCATCGGCTTCAACTGGATGCACACCCCTCCTTATGCAAGCTCAACATCTCCTCTCCGGAAGATAAAACTGTTCTTCGAGATCACAACCACATCACCTCTATGTGAAGACCAATTGGCCACACCACTTCACCGCTACATGAAGTCTCTTCACCTTTACATGAAGTCTCTCCAACTCTACGTGAAGCTCCATTGACCACACTTCTTCACCTCTATGTGAAGCTCCAAACAACTTCTCGAGAACTCATACATAGCTTCATAAGAGTTGCATCACCAATGGCTGCGCCTTTACGGCTGCCTACGTACCTTTGCCCAAAAGGATCAAGCCAACCGTAGTTCATTAAATGAGCTTCATCAAGCTCGAATAATGATACCTGTTCCTGCAGCAGTGAACCTGTTAGACTGAACCATATGAACCTCTTCCTGACCATCATGGAGAGCAACGGCCTTCAACTTGAGCTTGTCGCGTCCACAAGCTTGAGATTCATCCTTCTTTAACCACGAACGTGGTCTCACCTTGGTTCCTTTGGCTGCACTCAACTTGACATCTTCAGCAATGTCTTCAACCTGTTCAGCATCCCTCTTGTTATCATGATCTCCACCCGATGTCACCTCCGATGAAGTCTCCTTTGATGCCGAACTACCTGGAGATGATGGAGTAGCATCGACCTCCACCCGCTGCGATCCTCCCTTGGTCTTCATCCTCTCCACCTGCTGAGAGACGATGGACTTCAACCCTGAAGCCTCTCCAAATGTGACATTCCTGCTCATCACTATCCTTTTGTCCTTGGGATCCCACAACCTGTAGTTGTTCTTCTGATGCCCAAATAGACAAACCTCCTTGCTTGCGGATTCACCTTGCCATTCTTGGCACTGAAGTAAGCCGGACTTTCAAATTCCCGCAGCACACCGTGATCTTGAGCTTTCCCGACCAATGTTCCAATGGAGCTTTACCTCCTATCGCAGTCGTTTGATTCTTTAGATGGCTAGCATACTCAATCGCCTCAGTCCAAAGCGACTTGTCCAATCCTGCATTGGATAATAACTTCCGAACCTCCTCCAGCAAGGAACGGACCAGATCCTTAGCCAACTCATCTGTACCTGTTGAGAAGTGTGTAGCAATTCCTGTGTTCTGGCCAAACTGTAGGAATTGGTCAATGTCTTTCCCAACATTGCCAATATGAAGCTCCTTTACCTTCCTACCTATCTGCCTCTCCATTCTTCCGCTCCACTTCCTCAACACATCTAGGGCTTCACCCCTTTGTCTCATCGGATATATCCAAACCTGCCTAGATGAACAATCAAATACCGAGACAAAGAACCTGTGACCTCCAAGCGATGCCGTCTTAGCAGGTCCCCATACACTCACGTGAACACGATCAAGAAGACCTTCCTTTTGGTGAGAACTGATGCTGAAACTCACCTTCTTCTTGTCCAGAACCCTGTGTCCACCTTCTGACTTGCAGGTAGCAGCACCTTCTGATTCTATCTTTGCAGGAGCTCGCAAAGATTCTTCTTCTTGTCCGGCTTTTCCCTGCCAGTCCTCTGAGCCAACATCATCTGAAGAACTTGAAGTCTCTACCTGATCTGTAATCGTACTACCCTTCAAGTAGTATAGATTTCCTCGGCGGACGCCCTTCATCACCACCATCGAGCCCTTGATCATCCTGAGATCGCCATCTCGAACAGATATCACCATGCCCGATGTTTCCAAAATTCCCACGGAGATTAGATTTCTCTTCAACTGAGGTACATACCTCACTCCTTTCAACTCCCTTTCCATCCCATCAAACATCCTGATTCGGATTGTACCTACACCCTCCACGCTACATGGGTGATTGTCGCCCATAACGACCGAACACCCCTCCAGCTGCTCAAAGTTGGAAAACCAGCCCCGATTAGGGCATGCATGGTATGTTGTACCTGTATCCAGAATCCACTCATCTTTCCATGAGTTACCAATAATGGGAGAACTTACTGAAAATGAGAAACCTGACGAGTCTGAATCTGCTCCATCTGCCTGTGACCTGCTCCTCTGAGTATTCGTCACTTTTGCAAGATTTGTTTCAGCCTTCGATCCTTCTTCTTCCCCTTGAACTTTGGACAGTCCACTTTCCAGTGCCCTATCTCTCGGCACAAAATGCACTGATCCTTCCTCAGATCCCTATAGCCAAACTGGACTTCGATCTTCCTATCACCTCCTTGCCCTTCCGCGATGAACTTCTGCTTCTTACTTCCAGTGCCTCCGCCACTGAGCTTGACTGTGAAGGATGCCTCTCATTCTTCCTTGTCTCATAGCTCATCAATGCAGACGACACATCATCATACACCAAGGTCTGCCTTCCGTTGATAAACGTCATCGTGAATGTCTCATACTCCTCCGGTGGGAGTGAGTTCAGGAGAATGACCGCTTTGTCTTCTTCTTCTACCACGACATCCACATTTATCAGATCTGTAAGAAGCTTTGTGAATCGGTTGATGTGCTCGTTTACTGTGCTTCCCCTCTGCATCCTGAACTGATACAGCTTACTCTTAAGCTGCAACCTAGACTCCACGCTCTTAGTCAGGTATTTCTTAGCAAGAGTGTCTCACAGCTTCTTTGCCGACGTCTCATGTTGTGCAAGATATTTGATGTCTTGCGACAAGCATGAACGTATCAAGCCACATGCCGATCTGTTCATCTTCGCCAACTCTTCATCAGTGGTAGTTGCCTTCTTCTTCTCCAATAGGAGCGTGTCCTCGAGGTTCTGTGCATTCAATGCATCCATGACCTCACACCTCCACATCCCGAAATTATTAGTTCCATTGAACTTAACAACTTCAATCCTGGAGTTGTTCATTGTTTTAACAGACTTAAATTCCTCTGCCATTGAGATCCTTTCCTTGACCCTCTAACTATGCGGAAGATCAAATACTTGCAAAATAGATCTATTTCTGAGATAAAAAAGTGATTTTTACCTCTACCTTGAAACCCTAGCTTGAGTTTCTCACCAGATCTATTCCACCCCTGATTCAACGAGCCCTCCCTGCGTCCACCTGAGATCGACACACGATCTCCTTGAACACCAATGCCTCTGACCTGAGATCGACACACGATCTCCACCTGATCAGATCTGGAGCCCTTAAAATTCTCTGAATCCCAAGCGTAGCCTGAAGCTCTGATACCACTTGTTGTGCGCGTGAGACAACAACCGATAGAGGATCCAATCGAATCTCAAACACAAGAACAATGAAATCAACCACGAAGAACACACAATCTCAAAACACAAATCTAACGAGGTTCGGCCAACGTGCCTACGTCCTCGGGGCAATCAATGGAGAGTTTTGTATTAGGGAAGATGATTACAATGGCTCTTAGCCTCTCTCAATACAAGAGAACTCTTAGCCTTCTAATTTCGCAGGTTCTTCTACAAGATACTAACCCTAGAAAACACTAGCAGCACTTAAATACAACAGGTTTTCGAACTGCAGATTTCAGCCCAAAACCCGACTGTCGGTCGACCGAGACGGTCGACCGACCCTTCTACCGGTCGACCGGTCCGGTCGACCGATTCCAACAGAGAGTTGGGCCCTTTACAGTCAGTCATTTTGGTCGACCGGGCGGTCGACCGCTCTCTTACACTGTGCACGTCGTGCACGTCCGGTCGACCGGCCCGGTCGACCGGAGAACCTGTTTTGCTACTGCTGCTTGTTTTCTGCTGCTGTTTTCCTTCGTCTTCGTCGTCGACTTTCTCGGCGATTACTCGACGACCCCTCGACGACCCTAATCAATTTCCCCATCAATAAACTCTCTCTTTCCAACATGTAGACTACGTTGGATGGCTCAACTCACAGCCAAAGCAATCAGTGCAGTATGTGTCATTGGGCAGCTTTCTTTCCGGTTCCGGCAGTCAAATGGATGAGACCGCAGTGGGACTAGGGTTGAGGGGAGTGTGACTCCTATGGGTGGCTCGTGGGGATTCTTCGCGACTGCAAGAAATGGTTGGTGGAATGGACATTATCATGCCGTGGTGGCATCAGTTGAAGGTCTTGAGCCATCCTTCTGTTGTGGGCTTCTTGATCTACTGTGGGTGGAAACTCTATGATTGAAGGCGTTTTCTGTGGCGTACCGAGATACTCACTTTCCCGATATTCTGAGCGCCCGATAGCAGGCTTATTGTCGATGAATGGAAGGTTGGGTTGAGTTTGAGAGGAGAGTTTGGCAGGGAAGGTGTGGTTGGCCGTGACGAGATTGCTTTGGTTGTGAAGAGGTTGATGGACTTGTTGATTTGAAATTGGAAGTACTAATTTTACCTGAAAGATTGATTTCTTGCTTGTTTCTTGGAATAAATCGCTTTAATATATTGGTAGAAACTCATATTACTTGTCTTGATGAATCCTTGTTCCTAATGTTGAAATATTGAGTTTATGTGTTGCTCTATTGAGTGAAGTAGCAGAAAATTGTAAGCTCAAATTTTCTCATGATGTGAACTCTTTTGCTCTTAACAAAATTTGGAGCGATATCTCTTTGAATCAGTTTCTTTGCCCTTAATTTCCCTTAAAGTACAGATGACAGACTCTGTTTTTTCTAATAGTTGTTGGCAGAGGATAGAAGCCACAGAGAATTCAGCACCTATTTAAGTAGAAATTTTCTAAACAGAAACGAATCATCAATTGTTTTCTTAGTTGTTTTGATGTAGAAAGATTCATTCGGCTGCCCTTCAATAGAGCTTGATGCTTATGGCCATAGACTGAGTTCTTACATCTTTCTTTTTTCGCAAATGACACGATTTAAGTGGATTAAATGAAGCATTAAGGATCTGCGGCAGACAAAAATTCTTGGATGGTTCCTTTTGATAACTTATGCCACAAGTGTTTGGTGAGATGCAAAGTTGGAAACACTCTAATCAAACTCAAGCCAATGGAATCAATATTTTCATATTCGTGATAAAGATGGGAACTAATCGTTTGTTGTAATTAATCCCTATAAGAATTCTGGGTCTTGTTTCAACAGGTCCATGAGCAATCATCTGACAGAACAAGTAGCCTGAATTCAGATATGGAGTCTTGTCTCTGGGGCGAAATTTCCAGCCTGTGTCATGTGGTTGCCATACCATACCCTGGACGAGGCCACATCAACCCCATGTTGAATCTATGTCGCCTTCTTGCGGCTGGAAACATCCTCATCAGCTTCATTCTCACTGAGGAATGGCTCAATCTGCTCGGCACGAGTTCTGCGCCTTTTCCATATAACCTGCGTCTCTGCACTATTCCTAATGTCATCCCCACAGAAAAGACTCGGGGAACTGATCAGGCCAGCTTTGTTCGGGCTGTCTATACAAAAATGGAGGCTCCTGTCGAGGAGCTCATCCAACGCCTTGAACCACCTGTCGACTACATCATAACTAGCTCAGTCTTGACATGGGTAGCTGAGATTGGCAAGAGGAGGAATATTCCGGTGTCCTCACTGTGGACTGATTCCCCGTCTGTGTTCTTCGCCTTTCATCAGTTTGACAGTGTCGATACTGATGAAATACTGGATACAGTATCAGGTATATATTCTGTAGTCTTTATGCATTCAATTTCATCTTTTCCTTTTCTTATCCTGGAAGTTCAACACAATATGCAACTAGCTAATGTGTTATTTCGCGGTGACAGGTAGAAACAACCAAGCTCTCGCCTAACTTCCAAGAATCCCCCCTTCCCATTTCAGCGACATCCCATCCAGTGACTCCTCGAAAACTATCATACGACAATACAAGCAAGCGTTCTCTTGGTTCACGAAATCTCAAGGTCTCCTCTTCATCTCCTTCTATGAACTCGATAGCCGGGTCATAGACACTCAGGTCCAGTTTCCGCGTTCCAATCTACCCCTTAGGCCCTTCCATCCCTTACATGACCCTAAGAACACAACTGATTCCACCCTCAAATGGTTAGACTCGCAACCAATACGTTCAGTGCTCTACATCGCATTAGGCAGCTTCATTCCCATCTCCGGCAATCAGATTACCGAGATGGCAACCGGGCTTCAGAGGAGCAGTGTTCTGTTCCTCTGGGTTGCGCGAGAAGATACTGAACGGGTGCAAGAACAATGTGGAGGCACTGGCCTAGTTGTGCCGTGGTGTGACCAGCTGAGAGTGTTGTGCCATCCTTCTATCGGGGGTTTCTTGACGCACTGTGGATGGAATTCGATTCTTGAAGGGGTTTTCGCGGGTGTGCCTATGCTCACATTTCCTTTGATTTGGGATCAGTATCCGAACAGCAAGTTGGTGGTGGACGATTGGAAGGTTGGGTTGAGGTTGAAGGATGAGAATGCACGAGAAGGGTTGTCGCGAGCGAAGAAATTGAGAAGATGGTGAAGGAGTTGATGGAGGTGGAATCAAGCATGGAAGTGAGGAAGAGAGCTGAGGTAGTCAAGGATAGGTGTCACAAGGCATTGGAGGAAGGAGGCTCATTGTCAAGAACCCTTGATGGTTTTGTTCAAGGCATAGTTGCAAACAGATGAGAGCGGCAAAGCTTAAGATCTGAGCTTTCCTTCCGTGGACCACAGTGAATACTTTTTGTATGTCATCATTCACAATGTTCAATGGACTTGTCCAACATACTGTTCCAAATTTTTATATTTGAATCTTTCAGGGTTGCTCACGACTTTTGATGGTCACAGTGGTCACCGCGACATCTAAGCATTTAGCCGGCTGAGGATGGTGGGTCCCATCCGGGGCCCGTTAGAATCAACGCCCCAGCCGGGCATGGTGATCACGGTGACAAAAAATACGGTGAGCCAAAAAAATTTCAAAGTGTTATGAAAAACGTGTGGCTGCCTACCTTTACTGTGCACCATTAATAAGTTTACTATGCACTGATGTAAGCGATGACGCAAGCGACTGCATAGTGCCCCCAAGGTTTTCCTATAAATAGGATCTTCCTGATTCATTTCAATGTACACACAAATTCAGAAATCAATAAGAATTCCTACTTCTACTCTGCCTCTAAAATTCTCTGCTTTGGTGTTATATTCTCGGAGTTTTTACAACACGTTATCAGCACGATCACTCTAGTCTGTCCCCAGCCTCTGCCTCCGTCAGCTCAGGGAAAAAGCCTACCACGTCAAATTTCTGCCTCCATTAGCTTAAGGTAAAACTTGTCACGAGCCTCTGCTTCCATTGCTCAAGGAAGAGTCCTATCACAAGTCCCAGCTTCTACCTCTACAATCTCAAGGTAAAATTGGCAAGTTACTATACTTATGATATTCGTATAACACCACTACTATAATAAAAGGAGGCTCTGCCACCTATTTATAGAAATGTGATGTGATTACGAAAACTGAATTATTATACTAATTATATTCATATAACATCATTACTATAAAGGAGGCTCTGCCACCTATTTATAGTAAAGTGATGTGATTATGCTATCTTTACTAACATCTAACTTGATGCTTGCGTGGATTAAACCCCAAGCTTCTAACATTATATATTTTATTATTCTACTATTATATCTGGACAAACACCCACTGAAAGGTTTACCGAGTAGCGTGGTGTGCCAATATTTATTTCAATAATTACTGCTTTATTAATTATGCCTGCAAAACACCCACCAAGTAGAGTGGCGTGCATATATTATAGCTCGTAAATATATATAGTACAATGCATTTATTTTACCATTTTCTTAATTACAATATTTAATTATATAAAATCTAAATTGTTTTTCTCTCTCCCCAAACGGCTAAAAACCCCCAACGGCTATACCCCAACGGCTAAAAAAAAAAAACCCCCAACGGCTATAATCCCCCAACGGCTAAAACCCAACGGCTATAAACGGCTATTTTTCATCCTATAAATTGGTGAATTCTAAACCACATAACTCACTCCTCAATCTCTCTTCATTCTCAAAATTTTCATCATCTCTAGAAGCTTTGCGTTCGAGTTTTTTTCGCATGATGCTTAGTCCAGCTTTGATGTTTCTTATTGCCGTCATCATCATCAACACTTCTATCGTTTTTCTTGGAGACATGGATCCAAGTGAATTGTACCCGTATTTTTTTTATTTTAATGTTCACTTTTCCTCTTCTACTTGTAGCTATTATGGTTGACATGCAAGTTTTCTTTGAGAAATAAAAATGTTGTGATTCTAATTATTTTTATATTTTGTTATAGTTATCACCATGTCAAACTTTGCAAAGCTTGAGTTCATTCCACTTGATATCACGGGGAGAAATTATATGTCTTGGGTTATTGATATTGAGATACATCTTGAGTCAATGGGTCTCACTGAGACCATTAAAGAAATAAATTCTACGTCGTCACAAGATAAGGCAAAGGCGACAATCTTTATCCGCAGACATCTTGATGAAAGTCTAAAGTGTGAATATCTCACTGTTAGAGACCCAAGTGCTTTATGAAAAAATCTCAAAGAAAGATTTGATCATCAAAAGGAAGTTATACTCCCTGCCACCCGTGATGAATGGAATGCTTTGCGCTTCCAAGACTTTAAGAAAGTTAGCGACTACAACTCTGCAATGTTCAGAATAGTATCCCAGTTGAAATTCTGTGGGGTAGATATCACAGATGAAGAAATGTTAGAGAAGACCTACTCCACATTTCATGCATCTAATATAACACTGCAACAACAATATAGGTTGCGTGGATTTAAGAAATATTCTGAACTAATTTCATCTCTTCTTGTGGCAGAGAAAAATAATGAACTTTTGATAAAAAATCATCAGTCCCGTCCTACTGGTTCAGCAGCATTTCCAGAAGCAAATGCTGCATTTTCTAAAAATTATAGACGAGGATATAATTATGGACGCGGCCGTGGACGTGGTCGTGGTCGTGGCCGTGGACGTGGCCGTGGACGCGGTCGAAGTGGTTTTTACAACCCTTCACAGAATAACGCGATCCACAAGAAGCATCATGTGGAAAGACATGAAAAAGGAAAAGATGTTCGTGAAAGTTCTCTTCGGAATCCTGAAGATTCCTGTTACAAATGTGGCTCCAAAGGACACTGGGCTAGAGTGTGCCGAACACCGGAGCACCTTTGCAAGCTCTACAAAACATCCTTGAAAGGAAAAGAGAAAGAAGTGAATTTCACTGAACATGATGATCCTATGGATGATTCAACTCATCTTGATGCTTCGGATTTTACTGATGATTTTGTTGATCTTCCAATCCATCGTGATATTGGTGATAATTAGATATATGATCATACTTTGTTATTTGTAATTTTCAAATTTATCTTTGAATGAAATATTTCCCTTATAATAATATGTTTCAAATTTTATTCTTACCAATTATTTATTTTTGCATGAAGCTTGATATGGATTATTCTAATAATGAAGTCAAGACCAAAACTGGAGAGATTTGCATACCGGATAGCGGTACTACACATACTATTCTCAAACATAAAAGGTACTTCTCTGAATTAAAACCAACAAAGGCAATCATCAATACAATATCAGGTCCTGTAGACTTGATTGAAGGGACTGGTAAAGCCAGCTTTATATTGCCAAATGGAACAAAGTTTTTCATAAAAGATGCTTTGTTCTCACCAAAATCCAAAAGAAATTTGTTGAGTTTTAATGATATATATCTTCATGGATATGATACTCAGTCTGCAACTGAAGAAAATATGAAGTATATGTATCTTACTACTTATGTATCAGGAGAGAAGTGCATATTAGAAAAACTACCAAAGCTTTCCTCAGGATTGCATTATACATATATAAATGTGATAGAGTCACATATGGTAGTTAAAGAGGATACAGAGACAATAACTCTGTGGCATGATCGTTTAGGTCATCCTGGTTCAATGATGATGCGAAGAATTATTGAAAATTCACATGGACATACATTAAAGGGCCAGAAGATCCTTCAAGTTAGTAAGATTCCATGTGAAGCTTGTTCTCTAGGAAAATTAATTATGAGACCGTCACCAGCTAAAATAAAAACAGAATCACCTACATTCCTTGAACGTATCCAAGGTGATATCTGTGGGCCTATACATCCATTGTGTGGACCATTTAGATATTTTATGGTATTGATAGATGCCTCTAGTAGATGGTCACACGTTTGTTTATTGTCAACTCGCAATGTGGCATTTGCGAGATTTCTTGCTCAGATAATTAGATTAAGGGCACAATTTCCTGATTATACAATCAAGAGAGTTAGACTTGACAATGCTGGTGAGTTCACGTCTCAGTCTTTTAATGATTATTGTATGTCGATTGGAATAGTTGTTGAACATCCTGTTGCCCATGTACATACACAAAATGGTTTGGCTGAGTCGCTGATTAAGCGCCTCCAACTTATTGCTAGACCATTAATAATGAGAACAAAGCTTCCTATTTCTGTATGGGGTCATGCAGTTTTACATGCTGCAGCATTAATTCGCATCAGACCAAGTGCATATCATGAGTACTCCCCTCTACAATTAGCATTTGGTCAAGAACCAAACATTTCCCATCTTAGAATTTTTGGTTGTGCGGTATATGTACCAATTTCTCCACCACAACGTACAAAGATGGGTCCTCAAAGGAGACTGGGAATATATGTCGGCTATGAATCTCCTTCTATTATAAGATATCTTGAGCCTAAAACCGGCGATGTTTTTACGGCTCGGTTTGCCGATTGCCACTTCAATGAGGCAATTTTCCCAGCATTAGGGGGAGAAAAGAAACAGCTAGAGAAGGAGATTACATGGAGTGAACCATCCTTATTGCATCTTGATCCTCACACAAGACAATGTGAGACAGAAGTGCAAAAGATTATGCATTTACAAGAAATAGCAAATCAATTGCCAGATGCGTTCACTGATACAAAAAGAGTGACTAAATCATATATACCAGCTGTAAATGCTCCAGCTCGGATTGAAATCCCAAAAGGACAACCCGAGAATGAAGTCACTCATGAGTCTAAGACACGCCTGAAGCGTGGTAGACCAATCGGTTCCAAAGATAAAAATCCTCGAAAAAGAAAAGGAGCAGATAAGCACGATGACCCCAATGTGCAAGAATGTGTTCCAGAAGAAACACAAAATAAGCAAGAATGTGTTCCAGAAGAAACACAAAATAAGACAAATCAAGAGATGAAAAATCCTGAAGATATAGAAAATTATGAGATCTCTATTGATTATGTCAATACAGGAGGATTATGGAATTGAAATAAGATGGAAAATATAGATGAAATATTTTCCTATTCCGTAGCATGTGATATTGTTAACGGAAGTGAGGATCCTGAACCAAGATCCGTCACTGAATGCCAAAATAGACCTGATTGGACAAAGTGGAAAGACGCTATACAGGCTGAATTGAGTTCGCTTAATAAGCGCAAAGTATTTGGGCCTATTATCCTCACGCCTGAAGCCGTGAGGCCAGTAGGATACAAATGGGTCTTTGTACGAAAACGCAACGAGAAAAACGAGATTGTGAGGTATAAAGCTCGACTTGTTGCTCAAGGTTTTTCGCAAAGACCTGGAATTGATTATGAAGAAACGTATTCTCCAGTAATGGATGCAATTACGTTTAGATATTTAATCAGCCTAACAGTTTCTAAAAATGTAGAAATGCGTCTTATGGATGTTGTTACAGCTTATTTATATGGATCGCTTGATAGCGATATTTATATGAAAATCCCTGAAGGATTTAAAATGCCTGAAGCATTAAGTTCAAAACCCAGAGAATTATATTCGATCAAATTGCAAAGATCATTATATGGGTTAAAACAATCAGGGCGCATGTGGTACAATCGCTTAAGCGAGTATTTATTAAAAGAAGGATATGTAAATAATCCTATATGCCCATGTGTTTTTATAAAGAAAACAACATCCGGATTCATTATCATTGCTGTATATGTTGATGATTTAAATATTATTGGGACTCACAAAGAGATCCTAGAAGCAATGATATATTTAAAGAATGAATTTGAAATGAAAGACCTTGGAAAAACTAAATATTGTATTGGTTTACAGATTGAGCACTTGCAAAGTGGCATACTTTTGCATCAATCAAATTACACTGAAAAGGTCTTAAAACGCTTTAACATGGATAAAGCAAACCCTTTAAGCACTCCAATGGTTGTTAGGTCATTGAATGTGGAAAAAGATCCATTTCGCCCTCGCGAAGATAATGAAGAGGTTCTTGGTCCTGAAATACCATATCTAAGTGCAATTGGAGCTCTTATGTATCTAGCTAATTGTACCCGACCAGATATAGCATTTGCTACTAATTTATTAGCAAGATTTAGCTCATCTCCTACACGGAGACATTGGAATGGTATTAAACATGTATTTCGTTATCTTCGTGGAACAACTAACTTTGGTTTGTTTTATTCCAGAGGATCAAAACAAGAAATAACTGGTTATGCAGATGCAGGTTATTTGTCAGATCCACATAAAGCCAAGTCTCAAACAGGATATGTATTCACATGTGGAGGTGCAGCGATCTCTTGGCGTTCACAAAAGCAGACACTTATTGCCACTTCTTCTAATCATGCTGAAGTCATAGCACTCCATGAAGCAAGTCGAGAATGTGTATGGCTAAGGTCTGTAACTCAACACATCCAAGAAACTTGTGGATTACCAGTCAACAGAGATCCAACAATACTGTTTGAAGACAATGCTGCATGCGTCGCTCAAATGAAGGAAGGATTCATCAAAAGCGACCGTACCAAGCATATACCCCCGAAGTTCTTCTCATTCAGCCAAGAGCTTGAAAAGGATAAGCAAATTACTATTCAGTATATCCGATCAAGTGATAATGTGGCAGATCTCTTTACAAAGGCACTTCCCCCTACAACTTTCAGAAAGCTTATTCATGATATTGGGATGCGTCATAAGCGAGATTTATGAAGAAGAACTACTCATGTCAACTTGAGGGGGAGCTTACGTGGCTGCACTCTTTTTCCCTTACTATGGTTTTGTCCCACAGGGTTTTCCTGGTAAGGTTTTTAACGAGGCAGCATAGAACACGTATACAGAAATGATGTACTCTTTTTCCCTTCGCTATGGTTTTGTCCCACTGGGTTTTCCTAGTAAGGTTTTTAATGAGACATCATGCAAGGTTGGCAGCCAAGGGGGGGTGTTATGAAAAACGTGTGGCTGCCTACCTTTACTGTGCACCATTAATAAGTTTACTATGCACTGATGTAAGCGATGACGCAAGCGACTGTATAGTGCCCCCAAGGTTTTCCTATAAATAGGACCTTCCTGATTCATTTCAATGTACACACAAATTCAGAAATCAATAAGAATTCCTACTTCTACTCTGCCTCTAAAATTCTCTGCTTTGGTGTTATATTCTCGGAGTTTTTACAACACAAAGATCAATATTGAAGAAAGAGTTGATTCTGTATGGTTGTTTTTACTCACGCATAAAGTCAAGTAGAAGCACCCCACAAAATTATCATCCAAATAAATCAATTTTTTTTAACTTTAGTTAATTTCGGGAAATTTTTCAAAAAAACACTATTTTTATATAAATAATTTTAAAAACTGATCACTCCCAAAAGTTATTCCAAACACCAACCTCTAACACATCTTGTCAGTGCCACATCGGCGGCAGGACAGTTCGCCTAGCCAACGTGGCGCCTGCGCTGGCAGGGGTCAATTTTTTCTTTGTCCGGGTTGGCAACCTCAGATGGAGGTAATTTTTTTTACTGTCTATTTTCTTTCTCCGAGGTTGCCAACCACGGACAACTATTTTTTCTTTTTTTTTTCTTTTTGCTTTGTCCGGGGTTAGCAACCACCCCAGACAATTTTTTTTTCTCTTTTCTATTTTACCATCAGCATTTTACATCAATCTTACCTTAACTTAGTTGGTAAAGTGAAAAATTGTAGTTGGCAATCCCCAGAGTTACTGGTTCGAGTCCTGCAGGTCATGCTTTTTTTGAATTTTTCTCTTTTGATTAACAAGTAAAAAAAATCGCTATTACCCGGGATCGAACCCGGGTCACCCGCAGGAAAAGTAGGAGTACTCACAACTCTACTGCAATAACTTTCTCTTCGTCTTATTTCTTTGTCTGGATAAAGAAAAAGCTAAAAAAATTCAAATTTCTTTGTTCGGAGTTGCTAACCCCGCAAAACAAAACATAAAAAAGGCTTTATCCGGGGTTGCCAATCACAGACAAATCAGAAAAAAACTTAAAAAGGTCTTGTCCATGTTGACACTTTCAAAAGACAAAATTCCAGATAGCTCTTCAACTGGTCCATACAATGTCTAACTTGTCGACACTTTCAAAAGACAGGTCGCAAACAGTTGAACAAACAGTTCAGACTCAGCCAAACTGGCTAACTTAAGCCAAACTAGCTAGTTTTGAGTAGAAGCTTAGAGTTTTAATCTCGCAGCAGGCTAGCTCCGCTTGGAGCATTAGCCCCGGAGTGACTAGCCTCGCATGGAGCTTTAGCCTCGCAGTAGGCTAGCTCCTCTTTGAGATTTAGCCTCGCAGAAGGCTATGCTCTAGGTCATTTTGACCGCTTCAGTCTCCTGAGCGGGATCAGTGGACTAACCCCCACTACTTTAGTGGGTTAATGCCCACTTTAAGTGGGCAGTTACACCCCATTATATCCCAATTAAGTGGAGATTTTTGAAAGGATCTTACCCTTCTAACAAGTCAGAACGATTGTTCTAGCTTCACAAGAAGCTGTTTAGGCTCGCACATAGCCTATTTTAACTTAGCCCGCAAGGCTATCAAGGTTGTTTTTAGTCTTTGCTAATTTTTGGGGGACGATTATCCCCCCTGAGGCCTATAAATAGCCCATTAGCAGGCTAGGCCACGGCACACGAAGAGATATAACCAAAAGCTTGAAAGCCAACAGATAGGCATTGAGAAGAAAATTGCACTCTAGCTCCAAGAATTCAGAGAATACTTTCTCTCATCCATCAAGGATAATCTCAGGGTTCTAACATTCTCATCTTCTGATCTCAAGGAATCTCTGGAACCAAGCGAGAAAAAAATCCTAGCAGATGACTCGATGACTCATCGCTCGCATCGTCAATACGACAAAGTGATCACGCGCCGATCAGATTCCTACCGACACACTTTTTCAGAATCTCGTTAGAGAATATTTGTACTTTTCTCTTTTACTGGTAATTGTCTACACACTTTTGTAAGTTTTCCATGTCAATTTTCAATAAAAAATTTGATGGCGACTCTGTTAGGAACAACTTTCTCCACCAATGAGAAAGTGGTGTCGCAATGTGACAATCAGACCCTTGGGTCTAATACTGAGATACTCATTCAATTTAACCAAAAAAAGTTTGAGCAACTTCTCTTCATGGGCAACACAATCCCTCTAAATGTGCGTAAGCACAAGAAGATTTTCGTAGCCAAAGTCCCCTTGGCTAATTCTAAAAGTAAGTCTCTGTTGAGACTACCAAGGCTCTCTGTGAGCCTATTGAATCCTCCAGGGAGGCTAAACAAGCTCCACGCAAGCTCACTATAGTCCGCAGTGAGGCTAAACTAGTTCTGGGTGAGCCTGTCAAACACGCTTTGCACGAGCCTATGGCAGCTTTTGTCAAGGCTACTTTGGCCACAAAATGGGCCAACTCAGCCTCATGCGAGGATAAAAGAGTTTCTCTTCTCTTAGCTTCTGATGAAGCTGCTCAATCAGACCTGGCCGCAAGACTACACTACCTGGAGTAGCTCTCAGTAGAGCTAAGGTGAAAACCCGCATTTCCAGCGAGGCTAAAGCCAAAATGCCACCTTGTTATGCTAAGACAGTTTCTGTCAGTGAAGCTAACGCTGTGCAAGCGCTCAACGGAGCTAAATTAGCTTTGGTAAAAGCTAAGATAAAAGCGCCAAAAAGTGGTGCATTTAGTGAGGCTAACAGAGCGCTGCTTAGCGACACTAAACTAGCTTTAGAAAGCGTAGCTAAAGCATTTCTTACCAGTGCTAAGACAACTTCAGTTAGTGAGGCTAAAGCGCAAGGCGAAGCTAATTTAGCTTTGCCAGTGGCCAAAATAATAGCCTTTAAAAAGGCTAAGCCAAATGTTATCCGAACCAAGAAGGTTACTCTCCAGTATCCTCGAGTCTCTATGTTGGACCGACTGGGCCCAGTCCATACAGACGTGAGAGACAATTTGGGCAACAAGCAGAAGCTTCGCTCTGAAGATCTAGTTCACATTTCTTCGTCCCAGTGCGAAGAAGCAGGATATCAACTGGTGACAGTGCATTCTATCAATTGTTACTTGGGGTCAATCCTTATTACATGTCTTCAAAACCAACAATTGATTTTTTGACCGATTATTTGCTCAATCTTCCAAGAGATAAAAGTCTCACAAGAAGAAAGTTTCGAAGGTGCCAGACCTTCTAGCAGCCTCTGTCAACATAATCGGCAGAGGGATCAGCCAGCAATGATCCAGGCGATGGAAACAGGGGATTAATCCTCCTTCTTACAATTCCCCAAATTCTGACTATAGTCCCGGCTTAGGTCAAATTCTGGTTGAACAAGAGAGCGCCTTCAGAGGCACTCGCTCTAGGGTAACAATACTCTTTAATTATGAGTAGCCCTCTTCATCGGGGGGTGCTATATCACCTAGACCATTATGATACTTGTTCCAATGGTCAGAAGATAAAGGGAAAGTTAATGGCTATGTTTCTTCCAACACCATCAGCTCTGTTCAAACAAGATTCGTATCAGTCAATATGGTTGATGATAACAACAATGATGATCTCCGTCACCGCATGGAGGTTCAAGGGCAAGCTTCTAGGACTCAGCAAGAATCTTTAGATATCATCCAACGTATGTTGTCTAAAATCTTGACAAATCAGAACAATCAGGAAACCTCCGGCAAACACGATCGAGAGGAGGAAAACCTCAACAAAGAAACTCTGGAGAACAAACATTCGAAGGAGTCTTCCTCAATCGATGCCAAAGTCATAAAAGACATCCAAGCTCAGATAGCATCCCTAACTCAACGGGATGAGCTGAAGAAGGTAGGGATGAGCTAAAGAAGGTAGGGATGACCCTTCCGTAACTGCTGGACTGGGATTCAGTCCTATATCTACCAAAATTCAAGCCACCGACATTGCATTTGTATGATGGTAAGAGCTCACCAAACCAGTATATCTATTACTTTTAGTCACAAACCGGTAATGTAGTAGATAATGATGTTATTATGATCAGATTATTCATCGGCACCCTCAAAGAGGTAGCCTTTGACTAGTTCAGGAGTCTTCCTAACAGATCCATCAACTCTTGGGTTGATCTGAAACCCAGTTTCTCTCCTGATTCTATAAGGATGATACTAAGATTACCATAGACAAACTCCTCTTGATAGTCCAGAAAGGAGGAGAATCTGTAAGAGACTATATAGAGAGGCTCAGCAATCTTTGTCTTTTGTACCCTGCAAACATGCCTTTGCCCATGTTGTTGCAAACATGTAGGCACAAATTTCTCGACAAAGTGAAAGTTTGCATGGGAGTCGTTAAGGCCCACACCTGGAAGGATCTTGTTGAACAAGCTGAACTAGCTGAGAAATCGCCTACGAAGTTTGAACCATCTGTTCCAAGAATAGATGGGGAGTCAACAACAAGGGACGTGATGCAGCCTAGCCTTCCCAAGAAAAACGAAAAGAAATAATTACTGTAGAACTATCCGAAAAAGTTTCACCAACGCCGAAAAAGAGTAACTCCAACAATAATCCGGAGTCCAAGTTTTCTCAGAAATAATACTCCTTCAAAGATGAGAAGGTGATGATAATCTTCCACTTGCTCAATAAAGATAACAGCTCATGTTATTAGAGGTTCGACGCCTCGATGAAGTTAGGCGTACAAATGATCCCAACTACTGTTCTTCCATAGATGGTACACCATCCTACCAGCAGATGCTTTATCCTCAAGGATAAGATCCAAGCACTGGTCAAAGTCAGTATTCTGACTTTGAAGTCAGAACAGAAGAAGGTTACCGTCAATATGGTGACCCTCAATTTGAGAATTTCTCGAAGGTGACTGTCCAAGATAGATTAGCCCCATCCCGAGAGGGAAAATGGAAGTCACCAGCTTTATAGCTGAAAAAGCAGAAGGCCAAGGGCCTAATTTCAATAGCAATTAAATCTGGAGAAATTATGCAGGTGCACCCAGATATTGTCAATGACAAGGAATAGGACTCGAGTCAGCCCAAGCTCAAGGGCCAATCCTACAATGTCATCTCCCTTTCACATGAAGATGACACTACAACAATAGCTTCTCTCAATAGCTCTGAAAAAGAGAAGATCGCCTTGGCGGCATAGCCCGCTACTTCACAACTAGTAGGTACTTGGTCAGGAAAACAATACTTGAGACAGCACAACCAGAACCCCGATGAGACACGACGCCAACAACGTCGGGGAATGCTGCACCTGTTTAGGCTTCAGTACCTACAATGCCCCTGGACAAAGATAAGAAAAAAGAAGTCAAGTTTGACAAAGCCTTGAAGAAGAACCCTTCTCAAGGACTCAATACCCCATTCCGCTTCGATATATCGGCACAACTGGCCAATATTCTAACTTTGTATCACCCTACATGAGCTACTCCGTCTTTCTAAGAAAGCTAGAGAGGTGCTTAGGGATGTGCTTGCTGACTCAACATCTTTTCTGACACAGGTGACATCAGTCCCTACTGACGACAACAGAACTCCATGTCCCCCATGTCATTTAGCATCCCAGTAGGTGCCAAGCATAACTTTTTCTCCTGAGGACATGCTTCTCAAGCACAATCAGCAATAGACCCCTGTACTACATAGATATACAAACACTACTTTTTGTAGTGGATTTTTGCTATTTCTGGCAACTTTTCGCCCAGTTCATCGCCGGCAGATGCAGAAGCCCAACCACCCTCGTCTTGCCACCTGTGTGTTGAAACCTAGCTATTCTGTAACCATTTGCATTGGAAGCATTCCTTTCCCACTGTGCAGAGCAAAGACCCTTGCTTTTTATCAAGTAAATTTTTGCCCTCTCAACTTACTTTGTCTCTTTAATTTGAACATGAAAAATAGATAAGGGTTTCTTTTAGATACATGTTGATTGGCCCAAAACTGTCATAAACTATCCTTGTTTTTCTCAAAAAAAACTCAAAACTATCAAAATCTCAAAATAATGTCACAAACTATTCTTAGAGGTTCTCAAAAATTTTCAAAAAAGGTTATAGATAGCTCCTTATATAGAGTAATTCCACACATGTTACAGATTTTTAAAGAAAATCATTAGCGGCACCAAAAAAATTATTACAGATTGCCAACTATCTTTTTGTATTATTTGTGTCACTAATGAATTTTTTCTTGAAAAATCTTTAACATGTCTGAGATTGCTTTATAGGAGCTATTTTAACTTTTTTGGAATTTTTTTAGAACCTCTAGGAATAGTTTGTAGTATTATTTGGAGATTTTCATAATTTAGGGTCTTTTGGGAAAACAATATAGTTTATGGTAATTTTTAGACATTTAGCCTTAGATACATGATTGAGGTTTACTTGCACACAAAAATACAGAATTTCAGAACTTAGAATAAAGAGTGCAAGTACTCAATACTACGCAATAGCAAGTGGCTATGCGGGTCGTGATCCACAAGGAGGGACTAGCGATGGAATCTTTTTTAGCAAATTCTCTTTTAAGTTTTATTCAATGGTTAAAAATCTTCTTTTAGTTCTTTAAAAAAAAGGATAAATAAGTTAAAATTAAGTTAAAAAGAAAGTGATAGATTGAGAAGGTGAAAAAAATAGAAAATGAATATTTACAAAGAAATTAAAAAGAGTGATGAAATAGTTGGGAGATTGTGGTGATCTAAACTAAAGAATTAAAAGAAAGAAAATTAAAAGAAATACTTACCTTGAATCTGTGGCGACAATGTTACCTTGAAGTGGAGGCATTCAGCGCACAGCCTATGACAGTTGATTCCCGTCTCTTCCACATTACATCATCAAGACGATACCAGTATGAAATAATATAGATTGAGACTAAGATTCATTGTCATGAGCTATCGGTGGCACTCGTAAAGGCAAGGCTCTTTCGATGCTATAAGACTTACTTGGATAGCAATTGATACCAAAAGAAGAGAAGTAGAAAAGAAGAAGAGTACAAAAAATAAAGAAAAACATAAAAATGTAACTATATATTCAATGTTGTAACAATAAGAGAAAAGAAAAATAACTTACACCGGTGTCACTCTCAGCACAAGCTTCACTCTCATTCTCCTATGAAACTCTGATCTCCTATGAATTAAATAAATGAAAATTAAAAATTACATAAAAAGAAAAATAAAAACCTACACTAAAAAGAATAAAAACTGGCCTAGAATCTATCTCTGCATGGTCGCTCTTTATGATCTCTAAAAAACTCAGTATTTATAGGCAAAACCCAATGAGGAGGAGCGTACGAAGATAGGGGGAGCATATGCTCCCCCAATAGAGTCAAAACGGCTGTGAAAACGCGGCTTCGACAGGGTTTTCGCGGCCTGGGTATGGCAAAATGGCCATACCCGGGGGTACAGCTCCTGGTTTTGATGATTTCCCTTTATCTGGTTTGGATTTCCCATTTCAGCTCCTGCATTTGACGAAACAGACTTTGATCTTTGGCTTTAACCAATTGATTTGTAGAGATTTGTTCTAACTGGTTTTCAACCAATCCGATTTGGTCTGATCTGCCCTGATTTTCTGATTTTGAATTAATTGTGAATTAAATCAGAATTTTGATGGGCTTTTGGGTTCGTTTCTCTTTCCTTTCTTTTAGCAATGGACCCGCATATAAATTAGACAATAATTAAGATTAAAAGCAAAGTGTATTATATAATAAGAATGAGAATGTGACAATGAATATGCAATATCAGCGACCGATCACACCCCATACCTAACTTTTGCTCGTCCTCGAGCAAAACTAAAGCAAAGATTATTAGACCACTTTCGCAGGTCACGCAATTGCACTGAGCATGTGCAACAAGCCGTTAAACCTCTAGGTTCCCCCTAGAGGGCGAGTTTTGTCTCGTGAAGGTTTTTAGTGGATTATACCCACAAAATTCATAACGAAAGAGAAACGAAGAGTTAGTATTTTCGAAAAGCATTTTGAAAGACAAAAAATATTTGAATTATTATTGTAAGAATTAAGTAATCTATAAGTTATAGGAAAATCAAAATTTTCATTCCTAAACTTAGTCTCTATTCAAAATATGTCATCTATCAAAGTAAGGAGATAAATTGTATTTCTCATCTAGTCTATTACTTTATCCAAAGTCATATGTACTTTCGTGACCGTGAAGTTTTGACTAAGAGTTCTTTAACTTTAACTCTTATATATTATTTATTTATTTATTTTTTTCGTATTATTCCTTAATTCCATTAGGCTTTCTAATATGCCCATGTAACGAGCCTTTAGTTAGTACACCCAAACCGGACAGTCTTACAGTACCAGGTGAGAAAAACACCCCTAAAGACTTAAGCACTCAAGCAAACAAGGCCACGAAACAAAGAATTTTTATTTATAAAATGTACCCCTTTTAGGCGTGAATACTTATGCTTCAGAGGCACAAATACCCATCTTAATCAAAGAATATATATATGTGTATATATATATATGTATGTATATATATATATATATATATATATATATATATATATATATATATATATGTGTGTGTGTGTATATATATATGGGTCAAGTGCTCCTAGTAGGTCTCCTTAGATTGCAATCTAAGGAGACAGCTTAAAACTCTAACATCCCGATTTTTTTTTCACGATCCGACCGCACATTATCATATTCATGTTATAAAATATACGCATATAAAAAATCACGTGATTTTAAGTTTGTTTATTCTATTTCTTTGGGTTCAAACATTAACGATTTTTAAACAGTAGAACAAAATGGAATGATTAGATCAATAAGTAAATGAACTTCAAATCACGTGATTTTTTATATGCGTACATCTTATAACATGAATATGATAATGTGCGGTCGGATCATGAAAAAAAATCGGGATGCTAGAGTTTTAAGTCGTCTCCTTAGATTACAATCTAAGGAGACCTACTAGGAGCACTTTTCCCTATATGTGTGTGTGTGTGTGTGTGTGTGTGTGTGTGTGTGTGTGTGTGTGTGTGTGTATATGTATATATATATATGTATATATGTGTGTGTGTGTGTGTGTATCAAACTTATCTAATCATCTTTCGCATAAAAACCAAGGCTTGCTTAGGCCAAAGCACCTAACTAATCAATAACAAGATTTGTTTATTTTTCATAGATATATATATTTTCTTTTCTTTCTTCTCTTTTTTTAAGGCATAAGATTCTTTGTTTTTGAACACTAAGTGTGTAAGTGTATAAAGTGTGCATATTTCATCAAGGTAAAGATCAATATTAAATTACTTTTATAAATTTTCTTCCTAGCCTTAGAAATCAAACAAATAATCTTATTTTGACCAAATATAAGACATCCTAATTTTTATTCTCCTATTCCTTAAATTTGATTTAATTTATAACAAAAAATGTCAAAATATGTTTCTATTTTCAAAAAATTTAAAAGTAAAGAAAATGTTAATAATAATTTTTTAATAATAAAAAGAAAACCTAAGTTATGTTAGAACCCTCCCCCACACCTATCTCATGCATTGTCATTAATGTATGAATGAATGCATAGATGCATGAAAAAAAAGAAAGGGAAGGAAAATATTACCTTAAGGTGGTGGTTCGGTGGTGGTCTGATTGGTCCATGAAATGCGGCCCAATCTAATTTGCGTAGAGTTCAGAGGAACCCACCAGAAACCTCTCTAATAAAACCCACTAAAATGATGTACATATGAATGATTTTTATTAAGAATTTTACCCATCTAATTTCTATATTTTCAAACTAATTTCAGAGTCATTATTATGAACACCTCTGTCCCAAAATAGAGTATGAAAAGATGGAATGATTGATCTAGAATCAGAAAGGGCATGAACTACAATTGACTCAAGAAAATGACTGAAGTCAAGTAAAGGTTTAGGAGTCAAATTTATTCAGAAAGTGGGTCCAAATCAAGAAGTTAAAACTCACGTCCACATTCATTTTCCCATAATTGAATGTGACTTTTTAAGATTGGTGATTCAAATTCAAAAATGACAGGTATGGGAATCAAAACTGACTCTAAAATATTGCTCAAATCAGGTAACAAAATAGGAGTCAATATTGATTTAGAAATTTGAACTGGATCACGAATTTGAGACTCAGGGTCACATTCCTCATTGAGTTCAATTTCGTAAAAATGAGAACTTACCAATTTGTCAATAGGACTTTCAAAAGTATGAAATTGGTCAAGTTCAAATGATGATCTTAAAAGATTGGTGATTCAATTTCCTGATGGATGACACAAGATCCAATGTGGACTCTGGAGAAGGATTAAAATCAGATGAAAACACCGAAGTCATCATTGAATCAAAAAGTAGAATTGAATTACCAAGTTGAGGTTCAGGATCATATTCACTCTCAAGTTTGAAAATCACCTAGAGGGGGGGTGAATAGGTGATAATGCTAATCAATGGACAAATTAAAAATTAAGATGTAACAATCACCACAAAAGATTCACAAGATGAATGAAAACAAGTAAATATAGCAATGATGATGATAAGCAAGTAATGAGTGCAAGAATGTAAACCAATCGCAAACACAAGGATATGTTATCGAGGTTCGAGCACCCAGCTCTACTCCCCGCCTTCCCCAGAAGGATTCTAGCTACTTCCACTATCTCAAAGAAATCACAATTATACCGGAGTACCCAACTCCACAATCTCGATTACAAGCAATTTCTGAGTAGTCAAAGACCACAAACTCTCTCTTTCAAATGTCTCTTCCCTTACAAAAGGTCCTTAGAGAATAATGATTAGGAATGAAGCTCTTGTTGTAAGTGAAGAAAGAAAATTAAATCAGAGAGTATTTCAAAAATCACTTCAGAAAATGAGAGAGAATTTCAGCACAAAAACCAAGAAACAAAGCTCTTTTGAATGCCTTAAACTTTTGAATTTTTCTTGCAAAAATTGTTGTAACCAATCTCTCCTCAAACACCCCTATTTATAGGAGAGGGCTAGGGTTAAGGGATAATACAAACTTAAGGTTAATTAAGTCATATTAGGTTTGAAATATATCCCTAAATCAAATTTTAAGCACAAGAAGACAAAATAAAACAGCTTATTAAAAACTGCCCGTTACTGTTCAACGGATAGTTCGGTCGACTGGCCGATCGACCGCACGTTCAAAATTATGACCGTTGCAGGCCAGCGGTCGACCGCCCGGTCGACCCAATCTATCCGAGAGCAGACTGAGTTACAGTCGGTCGACCGTGCGGTCGACCGCAAAAACGTGCACACTAATACATGTACACCCAGAACTACAATCGACTGGGCCGGTCGACCGGCCAAACCTGTCATAGGTCCGGTCGACTGTCCGGTCGACTGGTTCAGGTCAAAAACCAGTTTTTGGACAGAAAATTAAAGGGATTTTGATTTTGACAAAAATACTTTTGAACAGGGATTAGCATAAAACATAAATATATATCTGTAGGCAAAATCTTGTATGCAAAATATTTTTGTATAAATTATAAGAAATTATTTTGGATTAAGTGTGTGCGCAAAAACGTGTGTGATAGAGCTTCAAACCTATCCACTATTCCTTAACAAACTATAAAACTAAAAACAAAATAATTAAAGACTTCTTGAGCAATCTTCAAGTCTTTGAGCCATGCTATCCTTGCTAGAGCCTTCTTCTTCTATGATCCTTCCTTGATGTGCAATATGCCTTCATAGCTTTATGAACCTAGAAGTTGTTACAATAGCAAGCAATGCCCTCCAAACATGGTACTTATCCTGAAACTTATCTTAAGCAAATTCATTAGTACCAAATAGCTCTTATTTGGTTTGTCATCATCAAAACACAAAACATTTGGAGAGTATAACCTCTTGGGCCAACAATCTCCCCCTTTTGATGATGACAAAACAAATAGGCTATAAACAAAAATATAGGGGAGGAGAAAACTCCCCCTCAAATTAGTCTATATGAAAAACACAAGAATTTATTGAAAACAACAAAACAAAGAAAAATGCTCTTGATACTAATTGAAACCAATTGAAATAATACCAATAAAACACAAGAATCCACAAAAGTGCATGAAAACAAAACAAGACAACAAAAACATATATAAACTCATATAAATTCATGTGGAACCAAGACCATATAAATTTATTTTTGTCCATGTAAACTTATTCTCCCCCTTTTTGTCATACATCAAAAAGGGTTATGAAAAACATGTCTATTCAATAACACAAACATTAAGTTCTCCACAAATAAACGAGAATCTAACAAAATCAAGTGGTTTAGTGAAAATATCGGCTAGTTGTAAATCCGTGGAAACATAATCAATATCTATATCTCCTTTCTCAAAATGATCTCTAAGAAAGTGATATCTAATCTCAATGTGCTTGGTCTTATTATGTTGATTTGCATTCTTAGTCAAGTGTATAGTACTAGTATTATCACAAAATATTTTTATATGATCAAAATGCAAATCAAAATCAAGGAGAGTATGTTTCATCCAAAGGACTTGTGCACAACAAGCCCCCGCGGCAACATACTCCGCCTCGGCGGTTGAGAGTGCTACGGAATTTTGCTTCCTAGAGGACCATGAAACAAGACAATTACCAAGAAATTGATATGTCCCACTAGTACTCTTTCTATCTACTCTACAACCCGCATAGTCAGCATCCGAATAACTCGTCATTGAGAAATCTCCGGTTTTCGGATACCATAGACCCATCCCAATAGTGCCCTTAATATAACGAATAATGCGTTTTACCGCAATAAGATGGGATTCTTTAGGACACGATTGAAATCTAGCACAAAGACACACACTAAACATGATATCCGGCCTACTTGCCGTTAAATATAAAAGACTTCCTATCATGCTTCTATATAATTTAACATCAACATTTTTACCTTGGTCATCTTTATCAAGCTTGGTTGTAGTTGCCATGGGAGTGTTGCAAGTCTTTGAGCCTTCAAGTCCAAACTTCTTTACAAGTTCCTTTGCGTACTTGGCTTGACTTATGAACGTCCCGTTTTGCAATTGCTTGATTTGGAGTCCAAGGAAGAAATTGAGCTCACCCATTGAAGACATTTCAAATTCAAGTTGCATGACCTTTTTAAAATCCTTTAGTAGAACCAAAAATTATATCATCTACATAAATTTGCACAATTAATATATCATTATCAACATGCTTAGTAAATAGAGTTGTGTCTACTTTGCCTTTAACAAAATCATTTGAAATTAGAAAACTAGAAAGCCTTTCATACCAAGCTCTAGGAGCTTGTTTCAATCCATATAAAGCTTTATCAAGTTTGAAAACAAAATCGGGATGAATATGATCAACAAAACCGGGAGGTTGAGAAACATAAACTTCTTCATTAATAAAACCATTCAAAAATGCACTTTTCACATCCATTTGAAAAAGTTTAAAATTTTTGAAAGATGCAAAAGCTAGTGTCATCCGTATGGCTTCAAGCCGTGCTACGGGTGCAAAGGTCTCCTCAAAGTCAATTCCTTCAACTTGAGTGTAACCTTGGGCCACTAACCTAGCTTTTTCCTAATGACATTTCCGGACTCATCCATCTTGTTTCTAAAGATCCACTTAGTACCAATTATTGGTCTATCGTGGGGCTTAGGAATAAGGTGCCAAACTTGGTTGCGCTCAAATTGATTGAGTTCCTCTTGCATGGCAAGCAACCAATATGGGTCCGTCTCGGCTTCGAGAATGCCTTTGGGTTCAAAATGAGAAATGAAAGCAAAGTTACCACATAGGTCATGGAGTTTGGAGCGTGTTGTGACTCCTTTAGATGCATCACCCAAGATGAGCTCCTTAGGATGATTTGTAGCGTATCTCCAAGCTTTAGGAAGCGGTTGAGAGCTTTCCTCTTTATCCTCTTGAACATCACCAATAGATTCTTGCTTTTCTTCTTGAGCGGGTGAGTCCTTCAAGGATAGTCTCTCCATGTCTTCACCTAATGGTTCAATCTCTACAACATTCTCAACAACCACATTAGATTCTTCAAACTTAACATGCATGGTTTCTTCAATAGTAAGTGAAGATCTATTAAAAACTCTATATGCTTTGCTAGTAGAAGAATATCCAACAAAGATAGCTTCATAAGCCTTAGCATCAAACTTACCCAAATTCTCCTTAGTATTTAAAACAAAACACTTGCATCCAAAAATTTTAAAATATGCAACATTTGGTTTTCTAGAATGATACATTTCAAAAGATGTTTTGGAAGAATTCTTACACACATAAATACAATTTGAAATATAGCATGCGGTGTTTACGGCCTCGGCCCATAAATATTGAGGGAGGTCATATTCACTTATCATTGTCCTAGCCATCTCTTGAAGTGTTCTATTTTTCCTTTCTACTACTCCATTTTGTTGTGGAGTCCTAGGACAAGACATTTCATGCTTGATTCCCTTTTCATCACAATAAGTCATGAAGAGTTGGTTAACAAACTCACCACCTCTATCACTCCTTATTCTCAAAATCGAAAAACTTTTTCTTTTTCAACCCTTTTTCGAAAGATTTTGAAATATGAAAATGTTTGATCTTTACTTTGCAAGAAGAAAACCAAGTGAAACGGGAAAAATCATCAACTAAAACAAATGCAAATCTACTACCATTTAAATTTTTAGTTTGTGTTGGTCCAAAAAGATCCATATGAATTAGTTCTAAGGGCCTAGTAGTCATGATATCCTTAATTGGTTTGAAGGAAGACTTGGTTTGTTTCCCAAGTTGGCACGCACCACAAATGCGGTCTTTCTCAAACTTCAAGTAAGGTATACCCTTTACTAAATCCTTAGAATTAATTCTAGCAAGATGGTCAAAAGATGCATGTCCTAATCTTCTATGCCAAAGCCAAGAATTTTCATCAAAAGCATTCAAGCATTTAGTAGAACAATCTAAATTAAGCATGTCAATGATATAAACATTATTGTCACGAAAACCGGTAAGAATACAAACATCGGATTTAACATCAAAAATCTTGCAAGAAGAATCATCAAAAACAACTTTAAGTCCACGGTCACAAAGTTGACTAATGCTAAGCAAATTATGTTTTAAACCATCTACTAAAACAACATTCTCTATAATAGGAGATGAACCAATTTGAATGTTACCTATACCGATGATAGTTCCTTTGGAGTCATCCCCGAAGGTGACGGAGCCACCTTCCATGTACCTTGATAGGGTTGTAAAGTTATTGATATCCCACGTCATATGTCTTGAACAACCACTATCAAGGTACCACCGCTCCCTACGTCTTGGAGCCTTGGTGTGTACCTACATCAAATAATTTAGGACTTGATTTTGGTACCCACATTTTCTTGGGTCCTAGGGGTTAGTTTCATTAACCCAAACAAGATTATTTGATCTGTTAACTTGGTCATAGCAAAATTTAGCTAAATGTCCATTCTTACCACAATATGTGCATCTATATACTCTATCATATTTGAAAGCATAATGAGTGTGTGATTTGTGAGCATGAGAGTTGTGAGCATGAAAAGATTTAGCATGTGTAGTGTGAGCATGTGAATTTTTAGCATGAGAGGTGTGCTTTTTAGAAAACATGTCCTCAAGTTTCTTTGTGTTAAAAGCACAATCATTTAAAACTTTTTCAAAATCATTTATTTTAGATTTAAAAGAAGAAATTTCATTTTTATCAACAATAGAAGATTTTCCCTTACAAGAAACCTTGTAGGCATTAAACTCATTTTGAAGAGAAATAAGATTAGAAGAAATATCATCTTTTTCTTTAGAAACTATAGCAAGTTGATTTTAAGAAAAGCAACTTCTTTTTGTAATTTAAAACATTCAATCTTTTTATTGTCATAAGTTTCAGAAAGTTCAACAAAGGCATGTACAAGAACTTCCTTACTTAGTTCATCATCTTCATCATCATGAGATTGAGGGGTTACCTTAGGAGTGTTTGCCATAAAACACATGTTCGCCGTATCCACCTCTTCTTCGGACTCGCTTTCCGAATCCCACGTTGCCTTGTATGCTTTCTTTTCCTCCGGCTTCTTTGGCTTGAAGGAGGAAGTCATCTTCTCTTAAACTCCGGGCAATCCGTCATGATATGTCCGGGTTTGCGGCAATTGTAGCAAATGATTCTTCTCTCCTCTTTGCCTTCAAATTTCTTCCGGAAGTTGAGCTTGTTCTTCCGGTACAACCTCTTGACATTCCGCACAAGTAGAGTTAGCTCCTCATCATCTTCTTCGTCTTCTTCATCGTCATCATTGGTGGATGAAGTCTTGAAGGCTATGGATTTCTTCTTTGAAGTAGTGGCCTCTTCTCTTGCCTTCTTCTCCATCTCATGGGTCTTTAGGTTCTCAATAAGACTAATGAGGTCCATCTCGTCCTTATCGTTCAATACTTTTAAGGTGGTGGCCTTTATCTCCCATGAAGACGGAAGAGCCCGAATCACTTTCCGCACCTTTTGATCGTTGGAGATGTCATCACCTAAGGAAGAAAGACCATTAGTGATTTTAGTAAACCTTGTAATCATACTATCAATAGACTCATCATCAATCATTTTAAATGACTCATATTAGGACCTCAAGAGATCTATCTTAGCTCTCTTGACTTGTGAAGTCCCTTCGTGTGTGACCAATAAGTGTTGCCAAATCTCATAGGCGGATTGGCAATGAATTACCCGTGTAAGGTCATCCTCATTCAAGGCAGTTAATAGGGAGTTTTGGGCTTTGGAGTTAGCCTCGTATTCTCTAAAGTTGAAGTCGGTCCAAGTGCTCTCATCACCATCGGGTGCTACATAGGGTTTGGTCAAGGACTTGGCCACTAAGCTACCCAAAGATTGCAAAAATATAGTCATCCTAACCTTCCAAATAGGGAATTAAGTCCATCAAATTTAGGAGGGGTTTTAATGTTATCGGCCATGTTTACTAGTGTATGAATGTATGAATGAAAATGTTGATTAGCAAATTTTAAGGATCTCTCTAAGGATGTTAAGCCAAAACCTAGAGTCCAAGCTCTGATACCAATTGAAAATCACCTAGAGGGGAGTGAATAGGTGATAATGCTAATCAATGGACAAATTAAAAATTAAGATGTAACAATCACCACACAAGATTCACAAGATGAATGAAAACAAGTAAATATAGCAATGATGATGATAAGCAAGTAATGAGTGCAAGAATGTAAACCAATCGCAAACACAAGGATATGTTATCGAGGTTCGAGCACCCAGCTCTACTCCCCGCCTTCCCCAGAAGGATTCTAGCTACTTCCACTATCTCAAAGAAATCATAATTACACCGGAGTACCCAACTCCACAATCTCGATTACAAGCAATTTCTGAGTAGTCAAAAGACCACAAACTCTCTCTTTCAAATGTCTCTTCCCTTACAAAAGGTCCTTAGAGAACAATGAGTAGGAATGAAGCTCTTGTTGTAAGTGAAGAAAGAAAATTAAATCAGAGAGTATTTCAAAAACCACTTCAAAAATGAGAGAGAATTTCAGCACAAAAACCAAGAAACAAAGCTCTTTTGAATGCCTTAAACTTTTGAATTTTTCTTGCAAAAATTGTTGTAACCAATCTCTCCCCAAACACCCCTATTTATAGGAGAGGGTTAGGGTTAAGGGATAATACAAACTTAAGGTTAATTAAGTCATATTAGGTTTGAAATATATCCCTAAATCAAATTTTAAGCACAAGAAGACAAAATAAAACAGCTTATTAAAAATTGCCCGTTACTGTTCAACGGATAGTTCGGTCGACTGGCCGGTCGACCGCACGTTCAAAATTATGACCGTTGCAGGCCAGCGGTCGACCGCCCGGTCGACCCAATCTATCCGAGAGCAGACTGAGTTACAGTCGGTCGACCGTGCGGTCGACCGCAAAAACGTGCACACTGATACATGTACACCCAGAACTACAGTCGACTGGGCCGGTCGACCGGCCAAACCTGTCATAGGTCCGGTCGACTGGTTCAGGTCAAAAACCAGTTTTTGGACAGAAAATTAAAGGGATTTTGATTTTGACAAAAATACTTTTGAACAGGGATTAGCATAAAACATAAATATATATTTGTAGGCAAAATCTTGTATGCAAAATATTTTTGTATAAATTATAAGAAATTATTTTGGATTAAGCGTGTGCGCAAAAACGTGTGTGATAGAGCTTCAAACCTATCCACTATTCCTTAACAAACTATAAAACTAAAAACAAAATAATTAAAGACTTCTTGAGCAATCTTCAAGTCTTTGAGCCATGCTATCCTTGCTAGAGCCTTCTTCTTCTATGATCCTTCCTTGATGTGCAATATGCCTTCATAGCTTTATGAACCTAGAAGTTGTTGCAATAGCAAGCAATGCCCTCCAAACATGGTACTTATCCTAAAACTTATCTTAAGCAAATTCATTAGTACCAAATAGCTCTTATTTGGTTTGTCATCATCAAAACACAAAACATTTGGAGAGTGTAACCTCTTGGGCCAACAAAGTTCAATTTCAAGAAAGGGATAACTTTCCAAATTATCAATGTGGTTTTCAAAATTTAGAGTTTGGGCAAGTTCAAATGGGTGTGCTGAAATGGATCTTCTTTTTCAAAACAACAAGATTCTTTGGCTCTAACAGAATGGTTAGCGACATCAGGAATGGTCAAAGGGTGAGAATGGATAGTTTTAACCATTATATCTATGTCATGATTATGAGTGATTTGAGCCTGAGTCATAACTTTAAGCAGCTTTTCATAGTCGATTGGTTCATTATTTTGTTACGATTGGACTTGAAAAGATGAAGTTTTGTTTTGAAATCTGTGGTGAAATCATGAGTCCATCAGATTTTGTGATTGTTGTTCGGACTCCCGCATACTCATTTTCAAGATTGATGGTTTTCTATTTTGAACTGGTGGAACTGAGTATGAATCTTGAAAATATTGTAGAATTAGGGAGGCCTGAAATTTTCGTTCAGCCTCCTGCATGACTTCTATACTATTTTCTAGCTCGAATTTTTCTTCAATGGGCTGGTCTAGAAATGGAGTATAAGAAACAAAATCGGAGAATGAATATTGTGAAAATTGTGGATAAGGTGGATATGGAGGACAAGTTCGTTGAAAATTGGACTCGAGAGAGGTGAATCCCCATTGACGCTGTGAAGAGTTGAAATTATTTTGAAAATTATGTGTAATACCCCTCTCCTGGAATACGTACTTAGATACGTATTCAGTCCTTCGATCGTATTTTTCGATTTACCTTCCGTATTTGACCGATTTTAATTTCAAATATCATTTTCCAATATTTTAGATTTTATGTGATTTTCTGGAATTTTCTGGAATTAAAATGAATTTCTCCGAAACCGGTGTCGGCCAGTGCCGCTGACCGATTTCCGAATTTTTATCTTCCAAATAGTTAGGAATTTTTGGAAAGTCCTTTAGACTTTATTGCTTAGAATCATATTTCTTACTTATACACTTTTTCCGAGAATTTTATGAATTTATGAAAATTCTTTCGGAGTCGGTAAATAACTGATTCCGGGATTTTTAATTTTAAAACTATACAGTATTTCTTCAAACGAATTTCACCATGAGTCTTCAAATATTATTCTTGATTTTTGGTAAAATTTTCAGATCATTCCGAGATACTTGAATTTCGGGCATTTTTTTTTCAATTATTGCAAATTCCATTTTCCACCTCATGTGCCACCTCAATTCCCACTCACCCTTCACCTAACCCCACTCACTCTCTCTCCTTCCCATGGCTGGCCAAGTGGCCAAGTGAGGGACACCTCACCCCCCTTCTTTTGCAAGAAAACCCTTCCTTTTCACCTTAATTCCACCCTCTTTGAAATAATCCCAACCTATAAATCCCTTTCATTTGCAAATTTCCCCTTTTCCTTCTCTTTCACTCCATCAAGAGAGAAGCTCTCCATAATCCTCTTCTTCTTCAAGCAAGAACCCTAGCTCCTAGATCACCCCAATCCCTTCACCTCCACCTCAAGATCTCAAGGACTTCAACCAAGGCTTCATCAAGGACTTCAATTTCAACCATCACTCCCCAAGGCAACACCTAGAGCAACTCCTTCAACTCAAGATTGTGGCTTGTAGCCACCCTCTTCCTCCATTGGATCAAGCTCCTAATTGAACCTTCCCAAGTGAGTATCTTTACTCACCAAGACCTAGATTTCCTCTATTTACTTGTGATAGTAATTCTTGTAAAGTGGTTCCATAAAAATCCAATTTTTAGGTCATCAAAGCTCAAATCCAACCTCCCCATGTGTGTATATCTACTCACTAAGACTAGTCCCTATTGTGGTGTACTTGTGTTGATAGATCAGGTCCCCTAATAACATAAAAATCCTATCTTTAGGCTGTTAGAACCAATCCTTAAAAATCTGATTTTTCTGCCTTAACAGTAGCAGATTCCAGAGGATCGGTCGACCGGCAGTCGACCGATCACTCTACCAATGTGCACAGCGTGCACAGTTTTGAGCTGGCGGTCGACCGGCAGTCGACCGACCACTCGACCGGCCAAAACCTGGAGCTCACGGCATCTGCACGGTCGACCGGCAGTCGACCGGGAGCCGACCGCCAGTTATATCCCCAGTCGACCGGCAGCCGACCGGAGGTCGACCGACAGCCTAATTCTGGGCCAGTTTTCTGACTCCTTTCCTTTTTAATTTCTGACCTTTCCCTGATATTTGTATACTGTTTTAGCTTTGTTTATGCTTCATACCTGTACTGCATGACTTGTTACCTGATGAATCTTGCTTTCATGACTCATGTTACATATTGCTATTCCATAACTTGTTAAATGTGAAGTATCACCACCCCTTCATGCTATCACTGAAACACCAAGCATGATATACCCGACTTATTATATAAAATAGACCAACTTACATTGGGTCAGGGGGAAATATGCGGATATCGATATGTGTTCGTGTTTACAGTGGTTTTAGGTATATTGTACAATTATGTTCCGGTTTAACCTGTGGTACTCCAGGGGACCGAGGGGAGTGCTTGCTCCCTTTCCTGTTTACTGTCATGACAAGGGCATACATAAGACCCTCCTGTTAGGCCTTGCGGCTGGTTCCGTCTTCAAGCAACGGAACACCCTGGACCGTGGTCCCGGGCATGCACGGGACCCACTGTAAACATAGTTCGTCGATACAACCGCTGTTTCCAATAACAACCTTGCTTTACTAGGATATGGATCTATGTGCTCTGGGACGCTGGGTCACATAGCTAGATATCACAGTAAGACAAGTAATAATAATAAGACGTTAATTGTAGATTTATTGCATATGACCTTATCTTATTGAGTTTACATCACTTGTTATTCGTTGCTATTTATTACTACTCCATTATCTTTAATCATGATCCTTAGTCACTTGGCTATCTTTTATTTGCTGTTATATGTCTTGACCCCTTGGATTTGCATATTCAGATTCCGAGGCTTGGAACGAAGTGGAGCCTTCCACAGAGGACCGGGCTTATCTTTGCGAGCAGGCTGACCAGCTCTAGTCCCATCGTGCCCGACTCTTCCTTTTGGTTCACGGGATCTCCATCCATTACGTGAGCATTTTGTGCTTCTGGTTGTATATCGTTCCTTTTGGACTTGGGTTGTGATAAAAGACACATGTAAAGTGATGTTGCTTATCATAACTTGTATAACCTTGTAATTGTATCTTGTAAGTTGGCATATGAATATACCACGCTTTGTGTTGTACTCTGATACTTGTTGTACTTATTGCTTAGCGTATATACGTGGGGGCACCTTCTGACCTACGTATATGCGTTGCAGTGACGTCCCCGTATCCGTGGGATCGGGGCGTTACAGGTTGGTATCAGAGCCTAGGCTCTCAAACCTAAAAGTACAATCAAGTGACAAATTCTAGTAATTTGCTAATGCCAACTACAATGTACAAAGTTGTCTAGTCCTCCTTGACTCCGTCCTTGATTCATTTCCTCGTGTCCTAAACTCCTTTCATTTGTTTCCAATTCCAGATCTTATCCCTTTCGGTATGGAGAGGCGATCGGGTCGTAACAACATCGGACAAGTACCGAATGGACCCGTAGGAGGGGAGAGTGCTGATATCCTGAAGGTCATTCAGACCATGATGGAGAACCAGCAGCAGCAGACTGAGCTCCTCAGGCAGGAGTTAGCAGCCCCGAAGGAGCAAAGACCTGGGAACGTGTCAGACTTCCGGCGGTTGCAACCGGCCATCTTCACGGGAGTCGAGAAACCATTGGATGCTGAACAATGGTTGACGGACACCACTGATTTGCTGAACGCCGCCCGAGTGCCTAAGGAGAACCAAGTGGAGGTTGCCAAGATTCAGCTGAAGGACATAGCCCGGACTTGGTGGTTGGCCGAAGAGGCCGGATTGGAGAAACCTGTCTCCTGGGATACTTTCTCCAAGAGCTTCTACAGTCGATTCTTCCCTGCTACTGCTCAGAAGGACATGGAGGAGCAGTTCATCAGACTACAGCAAGGGAACAAGTCCGTGGATGAGTATGCCGCGGAGTTTCTCAGACTGAGCCGCTTTGCCCCGTACATGGTGACGGATGAGGAGAAGAGGGCAAGCCGGTTCCAGCAAGGTCTGCAGATGGACATACAGGTCCTCTTGATGCCCCAGCAGCTGAAGACCTATTCAGAAGTTCTCACCATCGCTCGAGAGGTGGAGCGTGGGTTAGAGAAGAAGCAGGAGGATCAGATGAAGAACCAGGCCATAAAGAGGCCGTTTGTACCGATGGGTAGAGGAGGACCATACAGAGCAGCGAAGGTTCAGGCCAGGCAACCATTCAGAGCAGTTCCTTACCAGATGGCTCGACCAGGTCTTATCTGCAACTTTTGCCTGAAACCAGGACACTCTCAGCAGAATTGCCGGAGGGCAAGCGGATTGTGTTTGGTGTGTGGAGCACGAGACCATGCCGTAGAGACCTGTCCACACAGGAGAATGGGGTTTGCTAACCAAACCTTGCCGGCACCTCAAGAGCAGAATGGACAGAGGGTACTACCAGGGCCAGTGGGGCAGAGGAACCAGGGGCCAGTGATGAGGAGAGCTCTTCCCCTTCCTCCACCGCATGTTGTTCGCCCAGTGCAGAGAGGAGCCAGGACGGCAGCAGGGCGTGGTAGAGGTCAGGCCTACAACCTGACAGCAGGGGAGGCTGAGGCTTCAGAGGAGGTGATTACAGGTAACATCAGAGTTCATTCAATACCTGTTCTCGCTCTCTTCGATTCAGGTGCATCCCACTGTTATATCTCCGATCATTTTGTGGCTTTACATTCTATACCTGTTAAGGCTTTAGACCGCAAATGGGAGATAAGTACAGGGAATGGGGTAGTTATATCTTCTAGAGTTTGTGCTGACTGTCCAGTGGAACTTTGTGAGAAGATCTTGGCCATAGATATGCTCGTACTAGACACCAAGGGGTACGACGTAATCTTAGGCATGACCTGGCTCAGTCAGTACTATGCAGTGATTGACTGTAGAGAAAGGAAGATCTATTTCAGAATCCCACTTCAGCCGGAGTTCCAGTTTAGTGGAGAGGTGAAGCCTGCTAAGAAGAAGATTCAGATGACCACTTCGGAGGTTCAGAAGGGAGTGCCAGTGTGGGATGAATTTCCAGAAGTCTTTGCTGAGATTTCAGGACTTCCACCGGAGAGGATAGTGGAGTTCTCCATTGATACAGTTCCAGGGACAGCTCCTATATCTAAGGCTCCGTACAGGATGGCACCGACGGAGTTGGAGATCTTGAAGAAGCAACTGCAGGAATATTCAGACAAGGGACTGATTCGACCAAGCACTTCACCATGGGGCGCTCCAGTGCTATTGGCGAATAAGAAGGATGGTGGTAAGAGACTTTGTATTGATTATAGAGAATTGAACAAAGTCACTATCAAGAACAAGTATCCCTTGCCCAGGATTGATGATTTGTTTGATCAGCTTCATGGAGCCCGTGTATTTTCTAAGTTAGATTTGCAGTCGGGTTACCATCAGCTGAGGGTGAAGAAGGAGGATGTTCCGAAGACGGCATTCAGGACCCGATATGGCCACTATGAGTTTCTAGTTATGCCTTTCGGAGTCACAAATGCCCCTGCAGTTTTCATGGGCTTGATGAACCGAGTGTTCTCTCCTTACCTGGATCAGTTTGTAGTTGTATTTATAGATGACATTCTGATCTATTCAAAGAATTATAAGGAGCATGCAGAGCACTTGAGAATGGTGTTGCAGACCCTTCAGCAGGAGCAGCTTCATGCCAAAAGGAGCAAGTGTGAATTCTGGTTGGACAGCATAGCTTTCCTTGGACACATGGTTTCAGCAGAAGGAATTTCAGTTGATCCTAGTAAAGTCCAGGCAGTGAAGAATTGGCCAGTTCCGAAGACGGTGACTGAGATAAAGAGCTTTCTTGGACTAGCCGGATATTACAGGCGCTTTGTCCAGGATTTCTCTAGACTTGCAGCTCCGTTGACCAGGCTCACCAGAAAAGGGGAGAGATACATATGGACAGAAGAATGTGATGCAGCATTTGAGCAGTTGAAGCAGAGGCTTATTTCAGCTCCGATCTTGAGGACTCCTTCAGGAAGAGGAGGGATGGTCATTTTCTGTGATGCATCAGGTAAAGGCCTGGGGTGTGTGCTTATGCAACATGATCATGTTATAGCATATGCATCTAGGCAATTGAAGCCTCATGAGAGGAATTACCCAACTCATGACTTGGAGTTGGCAGCTGTGATATTTGCTTTGAAGATCTGGAGACACTACCTTCTGGGAGACAAAGTGTTGATATACACAGATCACAAGAGCCTCAAGTATATTTTCTCACAGAAGGAGTTGAATATGAGGCAGAGGAGGTGGTTGGAACTTATGGCGGACTATGATATTGACTTGCAGTATCATCCAGGCAAAGTCAATACCGTTCCAGATGCACTGAGCAGGATGCCAGAGAACAGAGTGCTAGTCCACCTCACGCAGCAGAGGGAGTTGATTCAGGAGTTCATCAGATTGGATTTGATGTTAGTGCAAGGAGGTGATAAGGCCGGGCAGTTCATGGCTTTACAGATCCAGTCATCATTGATAGAGGAGGTCAAGGAAGCTCAGAAGGAGGACCCAGATTGCAGACATTCAGAGCTCAGGTGGAGGCTGGATTGAGGTCGGATATCTGCATTCACCCAGATGGTGCATTGTATTTTGGAGATAGACTTTGTGTTCCCCAAGGAGAAGTCAGACAGAAGATTTTGGAGGAAGCACACAGTTCAGCTTATTCTATACACCCTGGGGAAACAAGATGTACCAGGACCTGAAGAAGCACTTTTGGTGGAATGCTATGAAGAGAGAGATAGCCCAGTTTGTTGCCAAGTGCTTGGTTTGCCAGCAGATAAAGATCGAGCATCAGAGATCAGCTGGACTTCTTCAACCTTTACCGATACCCGAATGGAAGTGGGAGCACATCACCATGGATTTTGTGACGGCATTGCCTCGGAGTCCCAAGGGTAATAATGCTGTGTGGGTGATAGTTGATCGCCTCACCAAGTCAGCTCACTTCATACCATTCAGGGTAGGCCAGTCGACAGAGGTTCTGGCAGACAAGTATATGAAGGAGATAGTTCGTCTGCATGGAGTTCCAATTAGTATTGTATCAGATAGAGACACCAGATTCAGATCTCATTTCTGGGAGAGTCTCCAAGAGAGTCTGGGAACTCGTCTGAAATTCAGTACTTCTTACCATCCTCAGACAGACGGGCAATCTGAGAGGACTATCCAGATCCTTGAAGACATGTTGAGGGCTTGCATGATTGACTTCGGAGGATCATGGGAAGACCATCTTCACTTGGCTGAGTTTTCATATAACAACAGCTATCAGGCAAGTATTAAGATGGCACCCTTTGAGGCATTGTATGGAAGGAAGTGCAGATCACCGATTTGTTGGGATGAAGTCGGTGAGAGGAGTCTTTTGGGACCAGAGATCCTGATGCAGACGACAGAGAAAGGGTTATCAGAGATCATCTCAGGGCTGCTCAGAGCAGACAGAAGAGTTGGGCAGACACTCTAAGGAGGCCATTGGAATTCCAGACCGGAGATCATGTGTTCTTGAAGATATCACCTACCAAGGGTGTAATCCGGTTCGGTACACGTGGGAAGCTAAGTCCGAGGTATATCGGTCCATTCGAGATCCTGGATCGGGTGGGAGATGTGTCTTATAGATTGGCGTTGCCGCCATCTTTGGACGGGGTGCATAATGTCTTCCACGTGTCTCAGTTGAGGAAGTATGTCAGGGATGACAGCCATATTCTGGATCATTCCGAGCTGGAACTACAACCGGATTTATCATACCAAGAGCAGCCGATGGCCATTCTGGATAGGAGTGTCAAGACACTGAAGAACAAAGCTATTCCATTAGTGTTGGTGTCTTGGAACAGGCATGCGCCAGGAGAGGCCACTTGGGAGCGTGAGGACGTTATCCGGGAGCGTTATCCTCAACTTTTCACATCTTGATTGGGTAAGACTCTTTCCTTCTACTCTTCTCTACCGTTATCTTTCCTTGTATCCGTATCTATCTGTTGCTTTTCCTGTTATCTTTCACCTTATGAAATTTCGAGGACGAAATTTTTGTAAGGTGGGTGGGTTGTAATACCCCTCTCCCGGAATACGTACTTAGATACGTATTCAGTCCTTCGATCGTATTTTTCGATTTACCTTCCGTATTTGACCGATTTTAATTTCAAATATCATTTTCCAATATTTTAGATTTTATGTGATTTTCTGGAATTTTCTGGAATTAAAATGAATTTCTCCGAAACCGGTGTCGGCCAGTGCCGCTGACCGATTTCTGAATTTTTATCTTCCAAATAGTTAGGAATTTTTGGAAAGTCTTTTAGACTTTATTGCTTAGAATCATATTTCTTACTTATACACTTTTTCCGAGAATTTTATGAATTTATGAAAATTCTTTCGGAGTCGGTAAATAACTGATTCCGGGATTTTTAATTTTAAAACTATACAGTATTTCTTCAAACGAATTTCACCATGAGTCTTCAAATATTATTCTTGATTTTTGGTAAAATTTCAGATCATTCCGAGATACTTGAATTTCGGGCATTTTTTTTCAATTATTGCAAATTCCATTTTCCACCTCATGTGCCACCTCAATTCCCACTCACCCTTCACCTAACCCCACTCACTCTCTCTCCTTCCCATGGCTGGCCAAGTGGCCAAGTGAGGGACACCTCACCCCCTTCTTTTGCAAGAAAACCCTTCCTTTTCACCTTAATTCCACCCTCTTTGAAATAATCCCAACCTATAAATCCCTTTCATTTGCAAATTTCCCCTTTTCCTTCTCTTTCACTCCATCAAGAGAGAAGCTCTCCATAATCCTCTTCTTCTTCAAGCAAGAACCCTAGCTCCTAGATCACCCCAATCCCTTCACCTCCACCTCAAGATCTCAAGGACTTCAACCAAGGCTTCATCAAGGACTTCAATTTCAACCATCACTCCCCAAGGCAACACCTAGAGCAACTCCTTCAACTCAAGATTGTGGCTTGTAGCCACCCTCTTCCTCCATTGGATCAAGCTCCTAATTGAACCTTCCCAAGTGAGTATCTTTACTCACCAAGACCTAGATTTCCCTCTATTTACTTGTGATAGTAATTCTTGTAAAGTGGTTCCATAAAAATCCAATTTTTAGGTCATCAAAGCTCAAATCCAACCTCCCCATGTGTGTATATCTACTCACTAAGACTAGTCCCTGTTGTGGTGTACTTGTGTTGATAGATCAGGTCCCCTAATAACATAAAAATCCTATCTTTAGGCTGTTAGAACCAATCCCTTAAAAATCTGATTTTTCTGCCTTAACAGTAGCAGATTCCAGAGGATCGGTCGACCGGCAGTCGACCGATCACTCTACCAATGTGCACAGCGTGCACAGTTTTGAGCTGGCGGTCGACCGGCAGTCGACCGACCACTCGACCGGCCAAAACCTGGAGCTCACGGCATCTGCACGGTCGACCGGCAGTCGACCGGGAGCCGACCGCCAGTTATATCCCCAGTCGACCGGCAGCCGACCGGAGGTCGACCGACAGCCTAATTCTGGGCCAGTTTTCTGACTCCTTTCCTTTTTAATTTCTGACCTTTCCCTGATATTTGTATACTGTTTTAGCTTTGTTTATGCTTCATACCTGTACTGCATGACTTGTTACCTGATGAATCTTGCTTTCATGACTCATGTTACATATTGCTATTCCATAACTTGTTAAATGTGAAGTATCACCACCCCTTCATGCTATCACTGAAACACCAAGCATGATATACCCGACTTATTATATAAAATAGACCAACTTACATTGGGGTCAGGGGGAAATATGCGGATATCGATATGTGTTCGTGTTTACAGTGGTTTTAGGTATATTGTACAATTATGTTCCGGTTTAACCTGTGGTACTCCAGGGGACCGAGGGGAGTGCTTGCTCCCTTTCCTGTTTACTGTCATGACAAGGGCATACATAAGACCCTCCTGTTAGGCCTTGCGGCTGGTTCCGTCTTCAAGCAACGGAACACCCTGGACCGTGGTCCCGGGCATGCACGGGACCCACTGTAAACATAGTTCGTCGATACAACCGCTGTTTCCAATAACAACCTTACTTTACTAGGATATGGATCTATGTGCTCTGGGACGCTGGGTCACATAGCTAGATATCACAGTAAGACAAGTAATAATAATAAGACGTTAATTGTAGATTTATTGCATATGACCTTATCTTATTGAGTTTACATCACTTGTTATTCGTTGCTATTTATTACTACTCCATTATCTTTAATCATGATCCTTAGTCACTTGGCTATCTTTTATTTGCTGTTATATGTCTTGACTCCTTGGATTTGCATATTCAGATTCCGAGGCTTGGAACGAAGTGGAGCCTTCCACAGAGGACCGGGCTTATCTTTGCGAGCAGGCTGACCAGCTCTAGTCCCATCGTGCCCGACTCTTCCTTTTGGTTCACGGGATCTCCATCCATTACGTGAGCATTTTGTGCTTCTGGTTGTATATCGTTCCTTTTGGACTTGGGTTGTGATAAAAGACACATGTAAAGTGATGTTGCTTATCATAACTTGTATAACCTTGTAATTGTATCTTGTAAGTTGGCATATGAATATACCACGCTTTGTGTTGTACTCTGATACTTGTTGTACTTATTGCTTAGCGTATATACGTGGGGGCACCTTCTGACCTACGTATATGCGTTGCAGTGACGTCCCCGTATCCGTGGGATCGGGGCGTTACATTATGGTCATAAAATTGGGGACATGGGTTATATTAATTCGGAGAAGTCCAAGCTAGTACATTTGGTTGGTTCATATTGTAAAAAATCTGGTTGGAATTATCCAAGTCTAATGGGGTGAAATATGGATTACCATTAAAATTGAAAAAATTGTTGTTATAAGTCATATCACACAATAACTATCAAAATCAAACAAGGAGAAACAAACAAATAAACAAATAAAGAAAAAATCTAATCTAAGTTAGGGTAAACCTTAGACCTAGAGGACTCCTAACTAGTTAGACTGTCCACGGGGGGTATATTGTCGAATCTGATCACAAGTTAATCGGCCAGGTAGGTATAAGATCAGTGGGAGGTATCCATGCCTGAGCAACGGGCCTAATTATGCCAAACCACCAACCTTCGGGGTTTCACCGCTCAATCCCAACCTTAGACACTGATTTGACAAGAGTCAGATTCAAGTCAACTTACACCTTAGGTCAGTCTCCTATATGAGTCCGAGATGTCCTTAGGGCCAACGTCTACTTAATTTTAGTTAGGCTTGAGTTAGTGAGTGCTTGAAGATCATTTGTGGGCTAAGAAAGGGTAATGACTTCCCCACCTTATCTTGTTTATAGGACAAGCCCTTAAGATTGATTGTACAATGTGTGCAGGATATAGGAAAGTAACATTCAGCAAGCAAATAATCACTCAAGAATGTTTCCTAAACTATATGCTATGCATACATACCTTTTGCTCCGGCACTCTTCAACAGTAATAAAAAAATGTAAACGAATTAGACACATGCCTAAATGCAAGTCTAAACCATTTTTAGCATTTAACAAACATCTTATTACTGTTGAGGTTAGAAAGTATATACAATGAGACAAATAAGAAAATAAATAGTCACAGAATTTCAGCTTGCAATTCAGCCAACCTGCAGAAATACAGGTTAGTAGTTCACTCAGATTGCCAGTAAAATGTAGCAAATCTGAGGGCTTCTAGGCTCGGCTTTCTTGAGCAGAGTTCATGGCCACTTATATGTCCACTGCAGCAAAAAATATCCTTGTTATTAAACCTGTACACTAAGAACAAAGAAGAAGGTTAACAAAAAATGTAAACTTAAAAAGAGAATAACTTACCATCCCTCTCCTGCTACGGCGCCAAAATTTGATTGAGATTTTACCTGCACACAAAAATATAGAATTTCAGAACTTAGAATAAGAGTTCAAGTACTCAATACTACCGCAATAGCAGGTGGCTATGTGGGTCGTGATTCACAAGGAGAAACTAGCGATGGAAGCTTTTTTAGCAAGTTCTCTTTTAAGTTACATTTAATGGTTAAAGATCTTCTTTTAGTTCTTTAAAAGAAAAGGATAAATAAGTTAAAGTTAAGTTAAAAAGAAAGTGGTAGATTGAGAAGGTGGAGAAAATAGAAAATGGATATTTACAAAGAAATTGAAAAGAGTGATAAAATAGTTTGGAAGATTGTGGTGATCTAAACTAAAGAATTAAAAGAAGAAAACTAAAAGAAATACTTACCTCCTCTGGCCAAATACTTACCTTGAATCTATGGCGACGTTGTTACCTTGAAGTGGAGACATTCAGCACATAGCCCATAAGAGTTGATTCCCGTCTCTTTCACATTATATCATCAAGATAATACAAGTATGAAATGATACAGACTGAGACTAAGATTCATCGTCATGAGCTATCGGTGGCACTCGCAAAGGCAAGACTCTTTCGATGCTATAAGACTCACTTGGATAGTAATTGGTACCAAAAGAAGAGAAGTAGGAAAGAAGAAGAAGAGTACAAAAAAACAAAAAAGAACATAAAAATGTAACTATAGATTCAATGTTGTAATAATAAGAGAAAAGAAGAATAACTTACACCGGTGTCACTCTCAGCACAAGCTTCACTTTCATTCTCCTATGAAACTCTGATCTCCTTTGAATTACATAAATGAAAACTGAAAATTACATAAAAAAATAAAAACTTACACTAAAAAGAATGAAAAACTGGCCTAGAATCTATCTCTGCATGGTCGCTCTCTACTGTTTTTGAAAAACCCAGTATTTATAGGCAAAACCCAACAGAGAGGAGCGTACGAAGATAGGAGGAGCAAACGCTCCCCCAACAGAGTCAAAACGGTCACGGAAATGCAGTTTTGGTCGCGTTTCTGCGGCCTGGGTATGGCCAGGTTGTTGGCCCAAGGTTACAATTACCCGGCTTTTTGAGTTTTAATGATTATAAAACATATATAGTTATTTGTACTAATCATTTTTTTAGTGTTTAAGTGTGTTTCAGGGTTCTAAAGATTCTAGTTGTGCTCTTCCCTAAAAATGACTCAATTCGGGATCGTTTGACTCAAGATGTCTCAATTCGGGATCAAGGATTCAAGCTATGCATCATTCCATGGAGAAGCCCTTATTTGAAGACCTTGTAGTCACCTAGAACCTTTGTAAGAATTAGTTTATTAAAGAATGATGTTATGTTAAGTTGGCTCAAGAAAACACACACACACACCTTTATTTTTTAAAATACCGTTTTTGTTTTGGGAAATTGATTTAGAAGCATGTCTTGATGGTTTTACATGACTCAAAATTTTTATAATTTTATATCTTGTTTATATCATGTATACCATCCTTTATAGCATGATACTTAATCATATAGCCTTACAAAATTATTTTGAAAATGTTTCAAAGTTCAAATAATTTCCTAGAAAAATCCTGTTTCAGGCCTGTCGGTCTGACCGGCCGGTCGACCGGGTCCATTTCAGGCCTGATCGGTCGACCGGATCGGTCGACCGAGCCTTGTGGTCAGGGCGTGCACGCTTATGCCGTCTGTCGGTCGACCGGACCGGTCGACCGACTAAAAGCCCTTTGCTCTCGGGTTTTGTCGGTCGACCGGGCCAGTCGACCGACAGAACAAAGAGAAGTTTTTTCTTTGGCTGCCAGTCGACCGACCGGTCGACCGAGTCTAACGGCTAGTTTGCCAATAGGCTGTCGGTCGACCGGGCCGGTCGACCGACAGCCGCCAGCAGCCATAACGGCTAGTTTTCAGAGATTTCATCATTTGATTTGAGTGAGATGTTTTGATCTGATCTCTCTGAATTTTTGGGGGCTACTTCCTGACCTAATAAGCTAGTTTTAATGATGATTAGATTTTCTCTAATCCCTATAAATAGAGGGGATTGGTCACTTGCAAAATACAAGAAAAATACCAATTGTTTTCAAGTTTCAAAAGAAAGAAAAGTTTTCAAAGCATTCAATTTTCTAAGTGCATTCTTGGTTACTATTTTTAGTTGTGTTTCAAGCTATTTATTACTACTTTACAACTGAATTTTCTCACTACACTTCTTGAGCCAAAAATCCTTCTCATTCTATAAGAAAGTTGTAAGAGAGAAGTTTGTGGTCTTGTTGATCACTTTGTTACTTGTTCCTTCTTGTGTTGAGATCCCTCTTTGGTAGAGGATTGGATTGGTGGGAGTTTGGTACTCCGATCTTCGGTAGACCTCTTGTAATTGGTGGAGTTCGGTACTCCAGTCTTCGGTAGACCTTTGTAATTTCCTCGGTGGATATAGTGGAAACCCTTCACGGTGGTGAAGGCGGGGACGTAGAGCGGTGGCTCGAACCTCGAAACAAATCCTTTGTGTTTGCGATTGATTTCCATTTTGCCTCTTTATTGCTTTACATTTCTTTCTTGTAATATATCTTATGTGCACTTCATTATTGCATCCATTTCATTATTTGTATTTTTCGGTCTTTACTCATCTCAACAAGAAAGCAATTAGCGCCTCAACTCATAATCTAGAGGAATCAAAGAGGAGAAGTTCTAGAGCCCTTCACGGGAAATTCGGCTTCAATTTCTTATTTTGAGTGACCGTTTGCTTCATTTTACATACTTGTTTAAAAAGATCATTAGATTAGCATTAACACCTATTCACCCCCCTTTAGGTATTTTTCAATTGGCATCAGAGCTTTGGTCTCTAGGCTCTTGGCTTAACAACCTTAGAGAGATCCTTTATTGCTAATCATTCTTTTCTTTTTTCATCCTCATACACTTAGTAAAAATGGCCGAAGGAATTAAGACCCCACCCAATTTGATGGCCTTAACTTTCCCATATGGAAGGTTAAGATGACTGTGTTCTTGCAATTCTTAGGAAGCCGGGTTGCAAAGGCGGTGACTAAACCATTTAGTGCACCCACCGGTGATGAGGACACTTGGTCCGATATAGACACTAAAGAGTTTGATGCTAATGCTAGGGCACACTATGTCTTGCTTCAAGCCCTTAATGACGATGATATCTCTAGAGTCATTCATTACAAATCCGCACATGAGATTTGGACTCACTTGCTTGTCACTCATGAGGGGACTTCACAAGTTAAGAGGGCAAAAATTGACCTTCTTCGTTCCCAATATGAAAAATTTTCTATGCAAGAGAATGAAACCATAGATGATATGGTTACTAAATTTACAAGGATTATTAATGGACTTTCTTCTCTAGGTGACGTCATTGACAACGACCAAAGAGTAAGGAAGATCATACGTGCTCTCCCTCCATCTTAGGAAGTCAAAGCCACTACCTTGAAGGAACTCAATGACAAGGAAGAGATGGAGCTTATAGGTCTCATTGGGAACCTCAAGACCCATGAGATGGAAAGAAAAGTAAGAGAAGAAATGGCTCCTTCTAAGAAGAAAGTTGTTGCCTTCAAGAGTTATTCCACATGCTCCGACGAAGATGATGAAGAAGAAGATGATGAAGAGCTTTCTCTTCTTGTAAAGAACGTTCGGAGAATGTACAACAAGGCAAAGTTCCAAAATAAAAAGAGATGGCAAGGTAAAGAAGAGAAAAAATCATTTGCTTCAATTGCGGGAAGACGGGTCACATTGTTGCGGAATGCCCGGATAAAGTCAAGCCCTCCAACTCCAAGAAGCCATATAAAAAGAAAGCTTTAAAGGCTACTTGGGACTCAGAGAGTGAATCCGATGAGAAAGTCGACACCGCCAACATGTGCTTCATGGAAAATGAAAGCACAAGAAAGGTAACTCCCAATACTTCCATTTATTGTGATCTATCTATGGATGAATTAGGAGAAGTTTTTAAAAACTTTCTCATAACTATGATTTTCTCAAAAAGAAATATTTGAAAATGAAAAAGGAAAATGAATCTCTAAATCATAAAGTTTTCACTCTTTCAAAAGAAAAGGAGGAATTGCTTTCTACTCTTGTTTCTACACAAAAAAACTTTGAGAACTATAAAATATCTTGCAAAGGTAAATTTTCACAAATTAATGAAAATGAAATTTCCATGGTAAAATAAAAAATTGATTCATTAGGAGTAGTTTTGAAAAAATGTGAATTTGATAAGAATAGACTAGAGGTTATGTTTCCTAATAAACAAGTCCCAAAGAAACATTCACATGATATTCATGCTCATGCTCATAAATCACAACCTTTACATCATGCCAAGCACCCTAAACATGCCCACACTTCACACACACATCATGCATTCATGTATGGTAAAATATTTTCATGCACATATTGTGACCGTAAAGGTCATTTGGTTAAATTTTGCTATGATAGGCTAAATGCTTCACATAATAATATTTGGGTTCGGAATACTAACTTTCAAGGACCCAAAAAAATTTGGGTACCAAAGTCAACAAATTTGTTAAATGATGTAGGTGCATTCCAAGGCACAACGACGTAAAGGATTGTGGTATCTTGATAGTGGTTGCTCAAGGCACATGACTTGGGATATCAATAACTTTGCAACCCTATCAAGGTACCATGAAGGTGACACCGTCACCTTCGAAGATGACGCCAAAGGAAAAATCATTGGTATTGGTAATGTTAAACTTGGTACATCTCCTTTAATATAAAACGTTGTTTTAGTTGATGGCCTCAAGCATAATCTCTTGAGTGTTAGTCAACTTTGTGACAAAGGTTTTGATGTTGTTTTGATAACCTAGCATGTAAAGTTATTGATAGACAATCCAACACATGTATATTTTCCGGTTTTCGTGAAAGCAATGTATACATGATTGACATGTCTAATATGCTATGTAATGCTACTTGTTTGAAAGCCCTCGATGATGACTCTTGGTTGTGGCATAAGAGATTAGGCCACATTTCTTTTGACCATCTATATAGATTAAACAACAAGGAAATGGTAAAAGGTATTCCTTACTTGAACTTTGAAAAGGACCGCATTTGCGATGCGTGCCAACTTGGGAAACAAACCAAGTCCTCTTTCAAGTCAATCAAGGATATCATGACATCACGACCCTTGGAGTTGATCCATATGGATTTGTTTGGTCCTACTCAAACCAAAAGTCTAAGTGGGAATCGTTTTGCTTTTGTTTTAGTTGATGATTTCTCACGTTTTACTTGGGTTTTCTTTTTAGAGCACAAAATCAAGCCTTTTTATATTTTCAAGCCTTTAAGAAAAAATTTGAAAAGGAAAAAGATTCTTCTATTTTAAGAATAAGAAGTGATAGAGGTGGTGAATTCAATAACCAACCCTTTACCACTTTTTGTGAAGAACATGGAATTAAGCATGAACTATCTTGTCCTAGAACTCCACAACAAAATAGAGTCGTTGAGAGGAAAAATCGTACATTACAAGAGATGGCTAGGACAATGATAAATGAATATGGTCTCCCTTATTATTTATGGGCCGAGGCCGTTAACACATCTTGCTACATATCAAATAGAGTTTTCTTATGCAAAAATACTTCAAAAACATCTTTTGAGATCTATTTTTCTAGAAAACTAAATATTTCATACTTTAAGGTTTTGGTTGTAAATGCTTTGTTTTGAATACTAAAGATAATTTAGGAAAATTTTATGCAAAGTCTTATGAAGCAATTTTTGTTGGTTATTCTAATACTAGTAAAGCTTATAGAGTTTTCAATAAGTCATCCCTGACTATTAAAGAATCTATACATGTAAAGTTTGAGGAATCTAATGTGTTTGTTAAGAATGTTGTAGAAATAGATTCCCTAAATGAAGACATGGAGAGAACTACTTTGAAGGACTCACCTACTATTGAAGACAAGCCAAAGGATGATGAAGGAAATGAAGTTCAAGGAAATGAGATTCAAGGAAATGAAATTCAAGAAGTTGAAGTGGAGATTACTCAACCACTTCCAAAATATTGGAGATACAATCCACATCATCCCAAGGATCTTATTATAGGTGAAGTATCAAAAGGGGTAACTACTCGTTCTAAACTTCATGATCTTTGTGGACACTATGTTTTTATTTCTCACTTTGAACCAAAGAACATCCTCGAAGCCGAGGGCGACTCATATTGGTTGCTAGCCATGCAAGAGGAGCTCAATCAATTCGAGCGCAACCAAGTTTGGCATCTTATTCCTTGGCCCCACGATAAACCAACAATTGGTACTAAGTGGATCTTTAAGAACAAGTTGGATGAGTCGGGTAATGTTATTAGGAATAAAGCTAGGTTAGTGACCCAAGGTTACACTCAAGTCGAAGGTATCGATTTTGAGGAAACCTTTGCACCCGTAGCACGGCTTGAAGTTATACGGATGACACTTGTATTTGCTTCTTATAAAGATTTTAAACTTTTTCAAATGGATGTAAAAAGTGCCTTCTTAAATGGATTTATTAAAGGGGAGGTGTATGTTGAATAACCCCCCGAGTTTGTTGATCCTACACATTCGGATTTTATTTTCAAACTTGACAAAGCTCTTTATGGTTTAAAACAAGCCCCTAGGGCTTGGTATGAAAGACTTTCTTTATTTATAATTTCTAATGGTTTAAGAAAGGAAAAATAGATACTACTTTGTTCACAAAACATGTTGAAAATGATATTCTTATAGTTCAAATATATGTGGATGATATCATATTTGGTTCTACTAATGAAAATCTTTGCAAAACTTTTGAATCATGCATGAAGGAAGAATTTGAGATGTCCGTGATGGGTGAGCTTAACTACTTCCTTGGTCTCCAAATCAAGCAAAAGAAGGATGGGATTTTCATCAATCAAGCCAAGTACACAAAGGAACTTATCAAGAGATTTGGGCTTGAAAGTGCTAAGATAAGCAAAACTCCTATGGCAACTACCACAAAGCTTGACAAGGATGAACAAGGTACAAGTGTAGACATTAAGCTTTATCGTAGCATGATTGGTAGCTTGTTGTATTTAACGGCTAGTAGGCCGGACATTATGTTTTGTGTATGTCTTTGTGCTCGATTTCAATCGTGTCCTAAAGAGTCCTATTTGATTGCGGTAAAACGCATTATTAGATACCTTAAGGGAACAATTGAAATGGGTTTGTGGTATCCGAAGACCGGACAATTTTCCATGACGAGTTTTTCGGATGCCGACTATGTGGGTTGTAGAGTGGATAGGAAGAGTACAAGTGGAACATGTCAATTTCTTGGTAATTGTCTTGTTTCTTGGTCTTCTAAAAAGCAAAATTCGGTAGCCCTCTCAACCGCCGAGGCAGAGTATGTTGCGGCCGGAGCTTGTTGTGCACAAGTTCTTTGGATGAAACATACTCTCCTTGACTATGATTTATATTTTGACCATATTAAAATATTTTGTGATAATACTAGTACTATTCATATGACTAAAAATGCAAATCAACATAGTAAGACTAAACACATTGACATTCGGTATCACTTTCTTAGATATCATTATGAGAAAGGTGATATTGATATTGATTATGTTTCTACCGATTTTCAACTTGCCGATATTTTTACAAAACCACTTGACTATGTTAGATTTTCCTTTATTTGTGGTGAATTGAATGTTTGTGTTATGAAATTATGAAGAAATTTTTTTTAACTATGTTTACCCTTTTTGATGTATGACAAAAAGGGGGAGAAAAAGTTAGCTAATTTTTACTTTGGAGTTATGCCTTTTGAGTTTTAAGTTATAACAAGTTAGTTTTTGCATTTTGAGTTTTAAGTTATAACAAGTTAGTTTTGAGTTTTGAATTTTAAGTTATAAAAAGTTAGTTTTGAATTTTTTGAGTTTTAAGTTATAACAAGTTTTTGAATTTTGGATTTTTGAGTTAAGAGTTTTGAGCAATATGTGTTGAATTCCTATGTCTTTCCTATGCCAAAATTCTTAGTTTCTACCTTTTATGTATATAGCCATTCATTTATATAGCATGATTTGAGGGGGAGCTTCCAAGCTCCTTTCCCATTTTTTAAATAACTTATATGTTTTGTCATCATCAAAAAGAGGGAGATTGTTGGCCCAAGGTTACAATCACCCAGCTTTTTGAGTTTTGATGATTATCAAACATATATAGTTATTTGTACTAATCATTTTTTTAGTGTTTAAGTGTGTTTCAGGGTTCTAAAGATTCTAGTTGTGCTCTTCCCTAAAAATGACTCAATACGGGATCGTTTGACTCAAGATGTCTCAATTCGGGATCAAGGATTCAAGCTATGCATCATTCCATGGAGAAGCCCTTATTTGAAGACCTGGTAGTCACCTAGAACCTTTGTAAGAATTAGTTTGTTAAAGAATGAGGTTATGTTAAGTTGGCTCAAGAAAACACACACACACCTTCATTTTTCAAAATACCGTTTTTGTTTTGGGAAATTGATTTAGGATCATGTCTTGATAGTTTTACATGACTCAAAATTTTTATAATTTTATATCTTGTTTATATCATGTATACCATCCTTTATAGCATGATACTTAATCATATAGCCTTACAAAATTATTTTGAAAATGTTTCAAAGTTCAAATAATTTCCTAGAAAAATCCTATTTCAGGCCTGTCGGTCGACCGGCCGGTCGACCGAGTCCATTTCAGGCCTGATCGGTCGACCGGACCGGTCGACCGAGCCTTGTGGTCAGGGCGTGCATGTTTGTGCACGTCTGTCGGTCGACCGGACCTGTCGACCGACTGAAAGCCCTTTGCTCTCGGGTTTTGTCGGTCGACCGGGCCAGTCGACCGACAGAACAAAGAGAAGTTTTTTCTTTGGCTGCCGGTCGACCGAGTCCAACGGCTAGTTTGCCAATGGGCTATCGGTCGACCGAGCCGGTCGACCGACAGCCGCCAGCAGCCATAACGGCTAGTTTTCAAAGATTTCATCATTTGATTTGAGTGAGATGTTTTGATCTGATCTCTCTGAATTTTTGGGGGCTACTTCCTGACCTAATAAGCTAGTTTTAATGATGATTAAATTTCTCTAATCTCTATAAATAGAGGGGATTGGTCACTTGCAAAATACAAGAAAAATACCCATTGTTTTCAAGTTTTAAAAGAAAGAAAAGTTTTCAAAGCATTCAATTTTCTAAGTGCATTCTTGGTTACTATTTTTCAGTTGTGTTTCAAGCTATTTATTACTACTTTACAACTGAATTTTTCTCACTACACTTCTTGAGCCAAAAATCCTTCTCATTCTATAAGGAAGTTGTAAGAGAGAAGTTTGTGGTCTTGTTGATCAGTTTGTTACTTGTTCCTTCTTGTGTTGAGATCCCTCTTCGGTAGAGGATTAGATTGGTGGGAGTTCGGTACTCCGGTCTTCGGTAGACCTCTTGTAATTGGTGGAGTTCGGTACTCCGGTCTTCGGTAGACCTTTGTAATTTCCTCGGTGGATATAGTGGAAACCCTTCACGGTGGTGAAGGCGGGGACGTAGAGCGGTGGCTCGAACCTCGAAACAAATCCTTTGTGTTTGCGATTGATTTCCATTTTGCCTCTTTATTGCTTTACATTTCTTTCTTGTGATATATCTTGTGTGCACTTCATTATTGCATCCATTTTATTACTTGCATTTTTCGGTCTTTACTCATCTCAACAAGAAAACAATTACGCGCCTCAACTCATAATCTAGAGGAATCAAAGAGGAGAAATTCTAGAGCCCTTCACGGGGAATTCGGCTTCAATTTCTTGTTTTGAGTGACCGTTTGCTTCATTTTTACATACTTGTTTAAAAAGATCATTAGATTAGCATTAACACCTATTCACCCCCCCTCTAGGTGTTTTTCACAGGTGGCCACACCGGGGGGTACAGCTCCTCGTTTTAATGATTTCCCTTTATCTGGTTTGGATTTCCCATTTCAGGTCCTGGATTTGACGAAACGGTCTTTGATCTTTAGTTTTAACCAATTGATTTGTAGAGATTTATTCTAACTGATTTTCAACCAATCCGATTTGCCTTGATCTGCCATGATTTTTTAATTTCGAATTAATTCGAATTAAATCAGGATTTTGCTAGGCTTTTGAGCTCGTTTCTCTTTCCTTTCTTTTAGCACTGAGCCTGCATATAAATTAGATAATAATTAGGATTAAAAGAAGTGTTTATTATATAATAAGTATGAGAATGTGACAATGAATATACAATATCAGCGACCGATCAATACATGCCTCTTGTAGCTTTCTTATTTAGAAATATACTGTAGTGGTCAGTTTTCGACATCTCGAGGTCACGACACGTGTCCATCTAATTTCTAAGCGGATGCATGACACGTAGCCCTCTCCAGAACCTTTGAAGGAGAGTCTCATTCCCATTCAAACTCTGAGCAGTTCAAGCAGTTGACAGATTAGAGATAGGATTGGCTGCAAGTATCGTATCTCCAAGCCAAATCAACATTTGAACCTAATAGTTATAACTTCGAAGTGGATTAATCATATCTACAACTGGATGAAAGCCCCTGGATAAAGACGAATGTATGCCCTACCAATTCAAGTTGGGATATTCAACTCTAACCACTTTCAAAATAAGTACTTGAGATAGAACAGATATTCAAATACAACCGGACTTTGTACTCTTATCTAAAGAACACTCACATGTATAAATAGTAGGCCCCTTCTAACGAGAAGGGGGACAATTAGCAAAACCTAGAAACCCTAGCTCATGAGATAGGGCGATCACCATTGTAATTTTTCAAGAATTATAGTGCAATCCTCTCTCTCTTCGTGAGTTTTTCACTTTAAAGTTTTCACGTAAATCTTTGTGTTTGCGTGGGTTTGATCTCAGGTTTTCACGTAAATCTTTGTGTTTGCGTGAGTTTGATCTCAGATCCACTAATCAATTTCCCCAATTTTGATGCGCGGACAAATTCTCCAGAAATTATCCACTGCATATACCTTTCAACTTAGGTGCCAAAATTCTATTCAAACCCAAATTCTTGTCTCTTCATCTCTCTTCGTCTTAATTTCTAACTCACTGTCAATCCTCTTTAAACTCAAAAAGTTTTTTGAAGTGTCTCTCAAATCTCATTCCAAAGAGTCAGAATTAGGGTGCGAAATAAAGTAGAGAGAATAGATTACTCATTTTTATTAATTATTAGACAGTTTAACACCAAATAATGGAATGTTCTATTTTTATTCTTAAATAGTAGTAACAACAAGGGTAAATTTCTAAAATCCAAAAATGATTTGAAAATAAACTTCTAAATATGTAAGAATTAGAAGATAGTATATATATAAAAAAACCCAATAGATAAATACAAAGGGATATAACCTACTATTCAAGTAATATTCGAAGTCTCTCTATCGATAAAAATCAATCAGTTACATTTTTGATGACGACACCATGTTGTGTGTTTATTTTAATATATAAATAAATGTGATGTATTTTGGTATGAGTGTAATGCACGCAGGTAGATTTGAATGTGAGCTTCATTTGCAATAATTGTAGCTATCACTATAACAAAAGATCGTTGTGCATGTGATTGGAAAAATTATAGCTACTCATGTAAAATTTGACAGTTGTGAATGTGATAATCAGTCGACTAGTTCCTTATTGCTCGTTTGTAGATAGGATTTTTTTTTTCCTTGTTGATTATTATTAATGGAGAGAATTTGTTTCCTGATATTACTCGCTTATAATGTGTACTCTGACTATTTATTTGTTAGGTGTGTCGGTGGATATTAGGTATACAATAAGTTCTTGTTATTAGTTTCATTACCTTCTCTTTAATGATATAGTCATGGCACCCTACTTCATTTTATTTTAAGAAAACAAAGAATATTTATGAAACATATGTTAGACTTATTTGGATTAGAGTCTAAATTTATTTGACCCTATATAAGTCTAATTGGACCAAATAAAGAATTGATCAAGCCTAATGGTTTTAGTTTAGACACGTTTCAATTATATTTAGCCATGAGTGTATTTAAATTAAGATGTGAGACTTATCTACATGTATGGAACTCGTGTTATTAATCAAGAGTCTAGATCTATGATGAGTTAAGCTAGGATTTCTTGATGCTATATATATCACAGGTAGGATTTTTCTCCACCACCATCTACTATGACCTAATCTCTATCTTGAAGGCCTCTCATCTCCTCTAAGAATCAAAAAGAGAACTTGATGGTTGAAGAGAAGAATCCCATCTCTCAACTCAGGCATCCTTGAGATCATGCAACATTCAGCATCTTTTTCGTGATGGAATCAGGTGCACCTAAGCCTTCCTTCTCTTTGATCTTGATATAGAGGCTATTGCATGTATGGGATCTTATTTGAAATAATTATTAGATTCAACAATTGGTATCAGAGCCACCTCTCTATCGAATCATCAGGATCTACAGAAATTTTGATCTCGAATTATAAATATCATGAATAATTCTTCTCTTGATTCAATAAATATTTGTGTCTCGTATATTGAATTAAAAGTTAAAAGGGATAATTTTATTGAATTTTACATGTATATATTTTCTGAGATTTTTTTAATCTGTGTGTTATAATTTTGAATTTTTTCTGAAATTAAAAATATAAATATAAAGAAGGAACATTAGATACATGCATGCACTGGTGCATGCATGAAGAAAAGTATTTCAAAATTGAAAAAAAAATTGGCATACATACATGCAGCACTGCAAGGCATGCATCGCTGCATGCATTCATTGCATACTTGCGTGCGTGCATGCATGCGTTGCCAGAGTGCGCCACCGGTCACCATGGCTGGAGGCAACGGCAAAACACAGTTTTAAAAAAATAATAAGTTAATTAATTCTAGCTTCTCTTAATTAAACAAAAATTATGAGATTAATTAAGATTAGAAAATTAGAGATAAAATTTTAATCTAATAACGAGACATAATTCTAATTAATCTCATACTAAATTTTAACTAGGATTGTTAAGATTGATTTAGGTTTTAGAATTGAGATAGAATTCTAGTCTGTTAAGAAAATTTTGGGATAGAATTCTAATCAAATAAAGAGACCTAATCTCACATTAAGCTAATCGTGTTTTATTCAGTCTATTAAACATTATCCATTAAGAAAAACCTATAAGTTAACCATTGTGGGCCAGGTCTAATTCAGACCCAATAGGCACCGCAGACCCGTTTTACCAATAGAAACTTTAATTAGCCATTACGCACTCATCCAACCTCTGTTTTGCGCGTGTAAATAGCCGTTTTGAAGCTCTTGACGAGCACTATAGTACTACAAGTACTATACATTACAAAATAGTAGTTAGTTGACATAACAAAGGTATTGAAGTATTTATTTTTCATGGTTATATGTATCCTTATATGCTTCTACTTCATCAATATTTATTATATTGCTTATATTATTCTAGCATAAGGAATATTGATATTTACTATAGTAGATAACGCACAGATAAAGATATATGTTGGCCCAAAGGCCATTAGCACTAAGTTTTGATGATTTCAAACCATATGTAGTTAGATATTAACAAGATTTCTTAAATGAGTTTCAGGTAAAAACATAGGTCGATTGACGGCTCCTACACAAGACAAACACATTTAGAAACTGCGAAGATTTAGATTCCAGAGCCTAGCAAACTAGAAGAGCTCCAGGATCAATAAAAGATTGAGAAAACTATTATACAAGATTTGTGTCTTTACATTTTTCTTTTTAGTTAGGATTTATAGTCTATTAGTCAAAACCGAGATGATAGTGGTTGATAACCTTGGGATTGAACACACACACATTTGATATTGCTTCATGCTTTCAAACAAAATTTTATTACAAAATTTCTTATCAAGTTTCAGAAAAACGAAGTTTGAAAAAATCGATTTTTGAAAAAACAAGTTTTTGTAAAAACGATTTTTAGTTTAGAAACAGAATTTTTATCAAAATATAGTTAGTGTTGATCTATGATCACACTTTTGTCCTTCCAAGCCTTAGAACTTTACTTTGTATCTACCTATCTAAAAAAAATTTTATCGAAAAATTTTAGACTTCAAAAAGCTTTTCAAAATCTATCTTTTGGCCTTGTCCGGTCGACCGCACGGTCGACCGCTGGCAGAGCAGAACTGCTCTGTCGGTCGACCAGGCGGTCGACCGACATGCACCAATGTGCATGTGTGCACGTCGGTCGACCGTCCCGGTCGACCGGCAAAAAGAGCAGAGCTCTCTGTTTGTTCCGGTCGACCGACAGAGAGTGTTCACTCTCTGTTTAGGAACTTCGGTCGACCGTCCGGTCGACCGCTTTCCCAACGGTCGAAAATTCGACCGTTGGCGGTCGACCGGCCCGGTCGACCGACAGCAGACAATGTCTGCTGACAGGCTACCAACGGTTATATTCTGTTTTGTCTTTTGTTGGGGCTTCTCCCAACGAATCTATTGGCTTCTCTAACCCAGTTTTCATCCCTTATAAATAGTGGGAGTGTTATACAAACTTAAAGACAAGATTTACAAGTTTAAGATCAAAGTTTTTCAAAGTTTAGCCTTTTAGCAAAAGATTTTCATTGAGCCATATATTTTCAATCCTTGAGTGTTTTAGCTTGAAGCATTCTCCACTTCTCTACTTGGTTTTAGCACTACACAATCCCTAAAGTTTCATCTCCTCATCTTGGTTGTAGGATTGTGCAAGTGATCTTAGTTTGTGGTCAAGTATTGATCACCATTTCCTCAAATTGAGAAGTTATAGAGGTTGCGGCCTCAAGAGAGCTAGTGAGCTCTAAATTGGTGTTTCGGCACCGTAAGAGAGGACAAGTGTGTCCGAAGAGTTCTAGTGAGAACTTGTATTGACGATCCGGTGGGATCAAGCATAGTGGAAATCCTTCATCGTGTTGAAGGCGGGGACGTAGAGCAGTGGCTCGAACCTCGAAATATATTCTCGTGTTTGCGATTGTCCACATCTCTCTAAACTCTACTCTCTCCTTTACTTGCTATTATTTGTCTACTCCTTTGCAAGTTTTTAATATTGTTGTTATTTATTGTTAATTAGTTCTTTAATTCGCATTATTTGTCACTAAGTATAGCCATCTCCTATTCACCCCCCTCTAGGTGATTTCAATTGGTATTAGAGCCTAACCCTAGCATTTGGTTTAACCACCTTAGGGAGATCCTCATTATTGGCTATATCTATTTATTGCATTTATTATTTGTTGTGCACTATACTTGTATTCATGGCATCTGTTGACTTTTCTAGCATCAAGTCCCCACCCAAATTTGATGGGCTGAACTTCCCAATTTGGAAGGTCAAAATGAACTTATTCCTAAAGTCTCTAGGAGTTAGAGTTGCTAAATCTATTACCAAAGAATTTATTGAACCTCACGATGATGAGAGTACATGGTCCGAAGCAACCGCTAAGGACTATGAGGCCAATGTTAGAGCTCAATATGCACTCACTCAAGTTTTAAATGAAGATGATCTTTCCCGTATCATAAATTGCAAATCTACTTATGAAGTTTGGAATGTGCTTATTGTCACTCATGAGGGGACATCGCAAGTCAAGAGATCTAAAATTGACTTGCTCCGTTCTCATTATGAGAATTTCTATATGCTTGATAATGAAGGCATAGATGATATGCTAATTTGTTTCACCAAGATTACTAATACCTTATCTTCTTTAGGTGACAACATCGACAATGACCAAACGATCTGGAAGGTCATTAGAGCTCTTCTCAAGTCTTGGGAAGTCAAGGCAACCACCCTTAAAGAGCTAAATGATAGGGAGGAGATGGACTTTTTCAGCTTCATCGGCAATCTCAAAACCCATGAGATGGAGATGAAGATAAGAGAAGAAAGGGAGACACCAAAGAAGAAAGCTCTTGCTTTCAAGGCGGCTCCATCCTCCTATGATGAAGAGGATTCATCGGAAGACTACGATGAAGATTTTGCCATGCTCATAAGAAAAGTGGGCAAAATATTTTACAAGAAAGATGACAAAGCAACTTCCGTAGAGGGAGACCTCCAGGAAGATTTAAAAAGAAGAGAGAGGAACCGGGTCTATATTTTCATTGCAAGAAAACGGGACATCTAATTGCGGATTGCCCCTCTACAATCTACTACCTCCAAGAACGGGCAAAAGAAGAAGAAGGCAATGGTCACCACGTGGGATGACTCGGAGTCAGAATCTGAAGAGGAGATCGACACCGCACACATGTGCTTCATGGCATATGGCGATAATGCTTCCAAGGTATATCTAGAAAACTCCTTAGATGATGAAGATTTAACCATGGATGAACTAGCTCATTTTTTTAAAGAATTACAAAGTAGGTATGAAATTTCACTTGCTCAAAATAAAAAATTGAAAAAGGAAAATGATTCCTTAAAGAATAAATTTGAGCTTGTTTTAAATGAGAAAAATGACTTGTCAAACTCTTTTGAGAAAATAAAAAAGGATTTTGAAAAATATAAAACCTCTTGTAAAGGCAAAAGCCCAATCTCTACTTGTAATAAAAATGAATTTTTAAAAATCCAAAAACGTATTGAAGTTTTGGATACAACCTTAAAGAAATGTGCATTTGACATGACTAAATTTGCATCCATGTTTCCTAAAGGAAAATCCTAAGGGAAACACGCTCATCATCATGCATCTAACACACACAAGCATGCACACACGCACAAGCATGCATTTATGTATGGTAGAATATACACATGTGCACATTGTGGCCGCAAAGGTCATTTAGCAAAATTTTGTTATCCTAAGCTAAACTTGACTAATAAAAATATTTGGGTTCGAGAAAACACTAACCCTAAAGAACCCAAAAAGATTTGGGTACCAAAAGACACGCTGAACTTAATTGATGCAGGTGCGTCGTCCTCCTCCAAGACTTAGGGGGAGATGGTGCCCGGGTGGTGGATGCATCAAGGCTTAACGAATACATCGTCACTTACATCGCTATCAAAGAGGCACCCATTTTGGAGATTACCCATGGTTTGGTAACTTCTCCACCTAAAATTTCGTTTCATATATATAGGATTTACTAGTTGCATCTTTGTGATAATATGCCTTACATGTGTAAACTTGCATATCCATTTTTTTCTGTATCTTAACTATGATTGGATTATTTATTAAATTTGTTTTGATCGCTTGCCATATTTTGCTTGTCCATATTTTAAGATTTTGTTAACATAATGTTTTATAAGGATATTGTCAAAATAAAAATTTATTTAACCAAATTAAGCAAATAAATAGAGATGGCAATTGCGCACCTCAACTCTCATCTAGAGGAATTTCAAGGAGAAGTTCAGAACCCTTAATGGGGTATTCGGCTTCAACATCTCATGTTATATCGCTTAATTAATAAATAAAAAAATTTTGTTAATAAAAATAAATAAAAATAAAAATAAAACTTTTTATTGAGTTTTTCATGCCAAATGAGATTTCAATTTCATTCTTATAATTATATAAGATATTTCTTTTAAAAGAAATTTTTTATTAAAATCAAATTTTCAAAACAGTTTCACTTAACTGTTTTCAGCTGTGCCGGTCGACCGACCCGGTCGATCGATCTGCCCTGGCATAAAGCCCGGTCGACCGCACGGTCGACCGATCTAGCCTGGAATAGAAAAAATTATTTTCTGCCCATAGCTGGTCAACCGAAGCGGTCGACCGACTGAAACCGAGATTGCTCTCGGTTTCCACCGGTCGACCGGCCCGGTCGACCGGGAGTTGGGTAAGCTGTTTTTTTACCTCACTATATATAAACCCTAACCCCAATTTCTCTCATATCTCTTCCTTCCACGGCCTCCAACTCCTCTCCTCCCCTAATCTCTCAACCCTAAACCCATTCTAACTCCTTTCTATCTCTCCAAACCCCAAAATTTCTTTCACAAAAATTGGGAAAAGTGATTTCAGGCTCCAGATCTACACTTTCTCTTGGGTATTTCTCTTGATTTTCAAGGTATAATCTATTATCCCCTAAATCTCTTATTTTTTCTTGATATTTCTAAGTTTATTTGTTTAGAACGTGCTATTTTTCGTGCCTAATCTTGCTAATCCATCAACTATGTCTAAAAGATCCCGATCTGAAAAGGAGAAAAACCCCCCAATCATCATCCTCCCCATTTGTGTCACAAAATGCATCTTATAGGTATGCCATAATTTCAACTAAAAATGTGAACTCAGGTAGGACTGTGGTGCTCAGTGATTTTGAGCACCTCAATCTTGCAACTATTCTAGGATCCAGCTCTTTAGAAAATTTTGTCACCATTAAGGAACCAATTTATCCTGCATTGGTGCAATATTTTTATTCTAATCTCTCTTTTGAACAAAATCACATTAAATCTAGAGTTATGGGCAGAGATATAAACATCTCTCTTCAACAATTTACACGTCACCTACACCTCTCCTGTAAGGGGGTAGACATTTATAATGTCGATCTGCATGACTTTGAGTATCCTGATGGTGAGTTTGCCCACACCGCATCTACCCTGCTTCATGATGATGACAACCCTGGCTTAGTTAGGAACGAGGAGGTGAAGTACTATACTCTCACCGCCCAGGTCCTGGCTAAGATCGTGTTCTATAACCTCCTGCCAAAATCAGGAGAGTATAGTCACGCTAGGGGTTCTGCTCCTCTTGTCATCTATTACTTTCTGAAAGGTATTAGAATCAACATCCCTAAACTCATCATCAACTACATGACTTCTGATCATCTTCTTGTCCCAAACCGTCACTTGCCCTTTGGGATGCTCACACCCGTCTTTTGAAGCAGTTAAATTTGGATCTTTCCTCTGAACGGTCAATTGAACCGTCAGTAGACATTAACAGCACCCTCCTCAAGAGGATGCATCCTAGGGAGCGTCCTCCTGCTCCTCAGCCATAGCCTATCTTTCCTGCTGTTATTGGATCCTCCTATGGCTCTTCTACTCCTTTCGACCCCTATCTAGCCTTATCCACCCAGCTTCGGGAGCACCACCAGCAGATTTCAGCTGAGATGACACCAGCAGATTTCAGCTGAGATGACCGAGCACCACCAGCAGATTTCAGCTGAGATGACCGAGCACCACCAGCAGATTTCAGCTGAGATGACCGAGCACCACCAGCAGATTTCCGCTGAGATGACCGCGAACTATCAGCGGCTGGAGCAGCGTTTGGATAATGACCTCAACCATATCTGTGACTCCATTCTCTATATGCATACCTGTCTCGGCGGCATCTACCACAGGTTTGATTGGCCTGCTCCTCTTCCTCATGATCGTGCTCAGCCACTTCCTCCTTTCGGCCCTCCGTTCGCTGTCTGGGCTCCTCCTTCTGCTCCACCTCCGCCACCTACTTCCCCGGAGGACCCTGATTTTGGGAGGCGTTGACCCCTTTTGATGATGTCAAAAAGGGGGAGAGATTTCTGGGAGTTAGATTTCTGAGAGTTATTTCTATGTTATTTTTGGGTTTTTTTTTATGCATGTATTGGATATTCGTTTGCTTTTGTATGGACATGTGTTTGTGGACATGTGTTATGTTTCTGATTTTGAGGTTGGCATGAACCTCCTATCTTGTATGGACACCTTTTTATTATGATATGGCAGTTATCTTTTTTATCTCCATGTGGTATCTATGGTTGGTTGTCTATTGCTTCTTTTTCTATTTTTGTTCCAACCTTCTACCACTCACTTTGGAGGTTGGAGGTATTTCTAGATGGATGGAGGTAACCATATATACATACATGTTTATATTTCTGTATCTTTAGTATGCATGGATGGTTGGCATATGTGTTTATTGTCATACATATATATGCCTTTTTTAATACATTTAGATCTTTATATCATATTCTTTTATATGCATATATTAAGGGGCAGTTTCACTTGAAGTCTCCACTCAAAATATTTGTAATATCTCCATATGTTTTGTCATCATCAAAAAGGGGGAGATTGTTGGCCCAAATGACATTGCCCTAAGTTTTGATGATTACAAACCATATGTAGTTAGATATTAACAAGATTGCTTAAATGAGTTTCAGGTAAAAACATAGGTCGATTGACGGCTCCTACACAAGACTCACACATTTGGAAGCCGCGAAGATTTAGATCCCAGAGTCTAGCACACTAGAAGCGCTCCAGGATCAATCAAAGATTGAGAAGACTATTATACAAGATTTATATCTTTGCATTTTTCTTTTTAGTTAGGATTTATAGTCTATTAGTCAAAACTGAGATGATAGAGGTTGATAACCTTGGGATTGCACACACACACACACACACATTTGATATTGCTTCATGCTTTCAAACAAAATTTTATTACAAAATTTCTTATTAAGTTTCAGAAAAACGAAGTTTGGAAAAATCGATTTTTGGAAAAACAAGTTTTTGGAAAAATGATTTTTAGTTTAGAAACAGAATTTTTATCAAAATATAGTTAGTGTTGATCTATGATCACACTCTGGTCTTTCCAAGCCCTAGAACTTTACTTTGTATCTACCCATCTAAAAGAAATTTTATCGAAAAATTTTAGACTTCAAAAAGCTTTTCAAAAATCTATCTTTTGGCCTTTTCCGGTCGACCGCACGGTCGACCGCTGGCAGAGCAGAACTGCTCTGTCGGTCGATCGGGTGGTCGACCGACATGCACCAATGTGCATGTGTGCACATCAGTCGACCGTCCCGGTCGACCGGCAAAAAGAGCAGAGCTCTCTGTTTGTTCCGGTCGACCGGTGCGGTCGACCGACAGAGAGTGTTCACTCTCTGTTTTGAAACTTCGGTCGACCGTCCGGTCGACCGCTTTCCCAACAGTCGAAAATCTGACCGTTGGCGGTTGACTGGCCCGGTCGACCAACAGCAACAAAGTCCGCTGACAGACTGCCAATGGCTATATTCTGTTTTGTCTTTTGTTGGGACTTCTCCCAACGAATCTATTGGCTTCTCTAACCCAGTTTTCATCCCTTATAAATAGTGGGAGTGTTATACAACTTAAAAACAAGATTTATAAGTTTAAGATCAAAGTTTTTCAAAGTTTAGCCTTTTAGCAAAAGATTTTCATTGAGCCATATATTTCCAATCCTTGAGTGTTTTAGCTTGAAGCATTCTTCACTTCTCTACTTGGTTTTAGCACTACACAATCCCTAAAGTTTCATCTCCTAATCTTGATTGTAGGATTATACAAGTGAGCTTAGTTTGTGGTCAAGTGTTGATCACCATTTTCTCAAATTGAGAAGTTGTAGAGGTTGCAGCCTTAAGCGAGTTAGTGAGCTCTAGTTGGTGTTGCGGCACCGTGAGAGAGGACAAATGTGTCCGAAGAGTTCTAGTGAGAACTTGTATTGACGATCCGGTGGGATCAAGCATAGTGAAAATCCTTCATCGTGTTGAAGGCGGGAACGTAGAGCAGTGGCTCGAACCTCAAAACATATTCTCGTGTTTGCGATTGTCCACATCTCTCTAAACTCTACTCTGTTCTTTACTTGCTATTATTTGTCTACTCCTTTGCAAGTTTTTAATATTGTTGTTGTTTACTGTTAATTAGTTCTTTAATCCGCATTATTTGCTACTAAGTATAGCCATCACCTATTCACCCCCCCCCTCTAGGTGATTTCAATATATACATGTTCAAGTTAAATAATTTATAAAATGCTTATTTAATTGCATATATAGTTCATGCGGATAATAGTCGGCCCAAAGGAAGACTATTATTTGGCTGAATTATATACGGTGTCAAATACTTGATGTGGGTAATGCAAGTGAGAGAACCATGGTGTGTGATAATTGGCCCAAAGAAAGGTTGCTACACTATCGACCCATATTGCATTACCCTCATCAACTAGTCTGACGGTGGAACAAGAATCAAGATGCGTAAATTTGTGTGGCCCATGTATGTGGCAATCGGCCCAAAAGTGTTGGCCCAAAGGCCCATCACTCTAGTTTTGATGATGATTAACTCATGTAGTTATAGTACTAATAGTTTTGTGTTTATTAAGCTTCAGATATTTATCAAGATCTTAGTAGGTATTTAGCTTCAACTAAAGATTCAAAGTCAAGTTTTCAAACTAGCACGTATTGATTCAAGAGCTCGCGCTTCAAGATCGCATCAAGTACTCAAAGAGGAGTCTAGCTCACGGATCAAGTTCCGATTAAGTCAAGATGGAGAAGAAGATTTTCAAGGAAAGATTTTCAAGAAGACTTGAGTTCTAATTTGTAAGTTTAAGATTTTTGTTTTAGATAAAATGCAAAGGATAGATTAGTTGTGGATTGCTCAAGCTCATACACACACACACAAAAAAAAATTATATATTGCTTTCATGTTAAATAGTTTTAGTTCTTGAAAATTTTAGTTTTGATTTTGAGTTTCAAGAATACATCTTTTGTTTTCATTAATAGATTTCATCAAAATAGGTTTACATGGTTTATATGTGCATTGGATTTCATCAATATACATTGTTGCTTCATATTATTTAGAAACTTATTTTGATGAATTTGTATCATGTGTTTAAAGTTTTGTATTGAGCTTATTGTCAAAAACAAGTTTATTTCATTCTCTTGTGTATTGGGTCATTTCTATACACACTATACTTCAAATGTGTTTAAATATCTTATTTTTATATTTGTGCAAGTTTTGAAAAAAATCAGTTTTTTATTTAGAAAATTTGTTTTTAAAAAATATGATTTTTGGTTTAAGCCTGAATTTCTATACCTCAAAAGTAGTTCAAATTGTTTGTAATATGTGTTGATTTTTAATCACACATATTTGTGCTTCAAAATATTTACATGAACTTATTTTTGTGAAATTTATGGAGTTTTATGGAAATTTATAGGTGTTTTAAAAGTCCTATCTTTCAATCATATAATACCTGTTTTTGTGCAACTGTCGGCTGACCGACCGGTCAATTGAAGCAGGGCTCGATCGACCGAACGATCGACCGACGTGTACAGAAACGTGCATAAGCCATGCCCTTGGCTCGGTCGACCGACTGGCTCACCCAACTCTCGGTTGGGTGGCGGTCGATCGAACGGTTGCCCGACAGAGAGATTGACTCTCTGTGGCCTAGGGCGGTCGACCGGGCGGTCGACCGGCAACCCCAATGGTCAGATTTTTGACCGTTGGCTGGTCGACCGACAGGTCATTCCTGCCCCAAACGGCTAGATTTTGGACAGCCTATAAAATGGGAATTTTAGGCCAGTTTTGTGTAAGATTTTTAAAAGTGTTTTCAAGAGTTATTCTCCTATCTTTCATAGAAGTTTTTCAGCAAGTTTTTAAAATTTCATTTCTATATCAAAAGAGAGCTTATCAAGAGTATATCTCTTGACTTTATCAAAAGAATTTCTTGAGTTTTTCACCCCCACATCTATCTAGTTTTTCAGTCCATCTTATAGGGATCTTTGTATGTGAGTGGGTTTATTTGTGATCAAGAAGTGATCACAAAGTTTTCATTTTTGTATTGTGGAGAAATTGGAGGTCGCGTTCTCGGCGAACTTGCAGGTTCGTGTGGTGCATTGTTCTTGTAGGAAAAAGTGAGGGACCTAAGGATCCAAGAGTTCTCAAGGAAGGTCGTTGTAGGTGTTGCGGCACCAAGTGATCTTGCGGGATCAATTTTAGTGGAAATCTTTCATTGCAATGAAGGCGGGGACATAGAGCAAGTGACTCGAACCTCGAAATAAATCTCTCGTGTTTGCGATTGCTTATCTCTCTCCCTCTCTCACTTGTGTTTATATCTTGCTTGCTTTTATTACTTACATCTTTATATGCTTGATATATACTTGTGCTTAGTTGTCATATATGCTTTGAATTGTTTAGTATCTTGCATGCTCTTATTCCTTGTACATTCATTGCATGCTTGATATTGTTTGTATTTGTGCTCACACTAGTATTCAACCAAGAGAGCTATAGTAGCACCTCAACTTTTAATCTAGAGGAATCTTGAGGAAAAGTCCAGAGCCCTTCACCAGGAATTCCGCTTCACTCTTTGGTTATACATTATGTGTTAGTGTAATAGTTTTATTTTGCATAATTAGTTTTAATTCCGCATTTGTTTGGCATTTGATTAGCACGTCACCTATTCACCCGCCTCTAGGTGACCTACAAAAAGAATGTTGTCATTATGGCTGGGTCATTACATATATTATATGGTCGATGTAGAAACTTAATCTTTGGGACCAATCCTACAAAGGGATAGTCGGCCCAAAAGAAGATTATTCTCTTACATAGGACCTGAATTTTAGGATATTTATATTGGGCCAGTACAGTGTTGGCATAAAGAGATACAACTTGTTCTGAAAATTTGACTGGCAGCTCTATCGGTCAGACTAGTTGCATTTTCTGAAATTCATGTTATTTTGGGTATTACAGTACAATTTTATTAAATGCAATATTTATGCTAAATTGATGAGAAATTGTATGCTTATGTAGTCTAAATTGAATGATATAAACTTTAAGAAGTGATAAGACCACGTAAAAGATTGTTCTTGAATTTATGAACTTAGACTATCTCCTAAAGACTGATGGTCCCCATGCCATTATTGATAAAAGTTTAGTTGAAGAAAAAGTTAATTATGATAAGTGGGAGAGGTCCAATAGGATGTGCCTAATGGTCATGAAGCATTCTATTCCTATAATTATTAGGGGTTTTATGCCTGATAAAGTCAATACTAAGAGTTTTCTACCTGAAATAGCCGATCGATTTATTAAATCGGATAAAGTTGAGGCCAACACACATCTTATTAAGCTGATAAATATACGCTACAATGGCAAATAAAATATAAGGGAGTACATTATGGAAATGTCCAATCTTATTTCTAAACTAAAAGTACTAAAATTGAAACTCTCTGAAGAGATTCTAGCGCATCTTTTCTTACACAGTATAACCCTTTTCAAGATTATTTATAATGCTCAAAGGGAAAAGTGAAGTCTCATTGGGCTCATCAGTTACTATGTCCGGAAAGAAAAGAGATTGCATAAGAAAAAACTGAAAATGCTCACTTAGCATTTCAGAGTAACACCTCTAATAAGAAAAGAAAAAGTGTAACTAAAGGGAAGAACATAAAAACCACTACAGTTGATGATCCTAAGTAGCAAAAGTGCAAGAGAAGAAGCCTAAGGTCATTGCATGCTTTTTTTGGAAGAAAGTAGGCCACCTGAAGTAGGATTATATAAAATATCAGAAATGGCTAATTAAAAATGTATATCTCATATTTATGTTTATTCTGAAATTAATCTCGCTTTAGTGCCACTCCATACTGAAAAGTCACCTAGAGGGGGGGTGAATAGGTGATATGGCTAATCTACGAACTCAATGCGAAATTTAAAAACTAATTGCAATTACACTCAAGTGCAATCAACAAGTGATGCACACACAACCAAGCCAATCAATATAGATATGTATGCACAATATGAATAGAGATGCAAGGCACAAAGTAAAGAGAGAGATAGAGAGAGAGTCAATAGATCAAGCGCAAACAACAAGATATGTTATCGAGGTTCGAGCACCCAGCTCTACATCCCCGCCTTCGACACACGAAGGATTTCCAATCCACTAGCTAGTCCACAAAGGACTCTCACAAGGAGTACCCACCTCCTCTCTTTACAAACACAACCTCCTCCTTGAGGCACAACTTCAAGCCAACAAACAATCACCTCACAACTTGAGGGATTAGCACTAAGCCAAGTAAGGATCACCTCACAACTTGAGGGATACAAACCTCTTGCACAAACACCCTCCTCAACCCAAGAGGGAAAAGCACAAAGCAAAGTAAATAGAGGGTTTACAACTTGGTGGTTCAACAAGCAACCACAAACAATCTCTTTCTCCCACACAAAAATCCTATAGAAGAGATATAGATTTTAGCTCAAGTGTGGAGAAAACCAATGGGATGGAAATCAGAAATCACAAAGAAAAATCCTTGGGAAATAATAGAAATCAAGATGGTGAAGTTTCAATCAAAAGTTTTTCCCAAAAACCCTTTTCTTTGATTTTTCAAACCCTAGCAAAAACACCAAAATGATTGTTCAATTCAAGTCCAAAAACTTCTTTTGATTGCAGTAAAAACACCAGAGAGTATGGAAAAATTCGCACAAAAAATCTTAGAGAAAAACTCTTGCCAAAGGGGTATTTATAGGCAAATCTGGAAACTAGCCGTTGGCAGCAATTTTTGCCAGAAATACACTGCCGGTCGACTGGTCCGGTCGACCGTCCAACGGTCAAATTCTGCCCGTTGGCAGCTACCGGTCGACCGCCCCGGTCGACCCAAACAAACAGAGAGCTCTGCTCTCAGACCCGGTCGACCCGAGCGGTCGGCCGGCCCAATAGGCAGCCAGCGTGCACGTATCCGTGCACGTCGGTCGACCCGAACGGTCGACCGGCTACTTGGTGCGGCCGACCGTTCGGGTCGACCGACCTAACCTGGCAGAGGCTGTTCTGGTCAGCAAAAACAAGTAATTTTTAATCCTAAAAATTCCCATTAAATCTCTAAAAATCCACAAAAATAGTTTTAACATTTTGCATTGATAGATAAACATGTGATAAAAATATCAACTCAATCATCATGCAATTTGAACTATTTTTGTGTCTTATCATTTTTACCAAAAACCAAAAATTGTATTTTCTAAAACTTAGATTTTGAATAGAAAATACATTTTGTCCAAAACTCATCCAAATACAAAAACATGATATTTAAACTCTTTGAAGCATGATGTATATGGATAGAAATCCAATATACATGAAACATATACATATCATAGTTTTTGTCAATAATTCTAAAATATGTTTTGTTAAAAATACCAAAACATAAAACACATGAAATAGGTATATCAAAGTAAGTTTGTCTAAGTAGTTGAAGCATGCATGTATATAGAACAAATCTAATATACATTAAACCATGTAAACTTGTTTTGATATAATATCTATTCATGCAAACCAAGATCGGTTAAACCAAAAACCGAAAACCAAAACATGAAACGTGTGTGTTGTGAACTTGAGCATATCATACTATTCTAATCTTTACAATTAGGATCTAAACACAAAACTAAACTATGGTACCGATGTCTTCTTGTAGAGCGCAATCTCCAAGCCGACTCGATCCAAAATTCTTTGATCCACCGAGCAAGTGCTACATATGATCTTTGACGCTCGGGCTCTTGAATCAATATGTGAAAGATGTGTGTAAGTTTTCACCAACTAATATCTTGATTAATGATCTGAAACTTAAACATCACAAGATAATTAGTACACTTAACTACATGAGTTAATCATCATCAAAACTAGAGTGGAAGGCCTTTGGGCCAACAATCTCCCCCTTTTTGATGATGACAAAACTCATGGAGTTATATATGCATGGATTAAAGTTAAGCTTCAAGGAAGCTCCCCCTTAACTCATGCATAGGGATAAACAACAAATATGTGCAATGAATACTAAACATGAAACATGCATAGATATGCATAAAACAATAAATGGCTCTAGATACCAATGAAAGATACCAATGTATTCAAAAACAATTAAACATGCTCTAGATACCAATTCAAAAACAAATAAGCATGTTCTAGATACTAATTAAACTAAACAAATAACCATGCTCTAAATACCAATTAAACTTAATATTTGCAAAACAAAACTAATGATCTCTTTTACAAGCTCTTGAAACCAAAAATAAACATAAATAAACATGTTCTATAAATAATGCTTTTGATACCAAATGAACTTAATAAAATATTAAAAACATAAAACATGCATATACAAAACATGCATATAAACTCAAATTCTTTTCCCCCTTTTTGTCAATCATCAACAAAGGGGTTAAAAACAAGACTAATAAAAACATATTCTTTTTATATTCAAAACAAGGAATCAAAAACAAGGGATGTTCTTCCCCTTTTTGTCTAAACTTAAATATGATACCAATAAAAAAAATGTGTCAAGGAAGTGCATATTGATACCAATTTAAAAGTGAAACTATACCGTTGAAAAACAAAAATCTTGATACCAATTGATAAGTAGACAAATATCATATCAATTGTAAATAAACAATTTTGATATCAATTGAAATTAAACATTACAATTTTGAATTTCTAAACATAAATGTTGATACCCATTGAAATTAAACATAGATCTTAATACCAATTGAAATTATTATTCTCTATCATAAAGTAAGGGAGTGGAATACAAAATACCAATTGAAAGATGAAATATAAGATTTTCTCTCCCTTTATGAAATACCAATTAAAACTATGATAAGGCTCGAAATAAGATATCAATTGAAAGCTAAATCAATTGAAACAAAGTTGAAATTCAAGCTTATCATAAAGTAAATATTGTGCTTAATGATATAGGGATATAATAAGCACAAATAAAACATGTATATGTATGAAAAGTAAATACCAATCGAAATTGATACTATTGAAATGAAAGCACTCAAAAATATATGAGTACACAAAAATGTCAATATTGATACCAATTGAAAGAATTCAATAATACCAATTGAAACAACAATAAGATCAAGTGTATATCTCATATAACTACCACTCATTTCATGTTCAAGTTTACTATGATTTTCACTATAAAGCATACATGAGCATGATCTCCCATCCAACCGCCCTTAGATGGTAGGGGTTTTCAAAAATAAGTTTACAAATATAGGATGTTTGAAAACTACTACCAAGGAAGAATATCACAACTAGTTATATGAATCAACTAGTACGAGATCCTTCAAATAAGGAATAACAAAAATATTTTTCATGAAGACACATGTAAACCACATGGCACTAAAACACTCAAAATCCATATAGCACAATTTGTACTCATGAAAACTAAGTCATGAGGAAACATTAAATAAGGTGAGTGTACAAGTGTTGTGAGAAACATATCAACATGAAAATGGACAATCAAGCTCAATATTGAAAACATGAAACTCATCTAGGATGTGAAATCACCAATTGAAATCATCCAAAAAAAATGAAATTCATCATGAATGTGAAATCACCTAGCAAACATGAAATTCATCCAAAACATGATTTAAACTTCAAGGCATATGTATGTCATGTACAAACTAAAGTATACATACATATCCTAAACATAATGAGTCCACAAGGGTATATACATGAAGGCACGTGGCTCAAGGATGTACATGTATATCTAAAAGTTTGGACAAGATAGACATCTACGTGAAGTTAAAACAAAATATGTAAAATGATGAATACAAGTCAAATGCAAGAATCATCAAAACTAGACTATACTAGTACATCAAGTGAATACAAATGAGCGTTCAAGCACAAACATATATAAAGGTTTATTTGTAGCTCACTAGTTGTACAAGTATACATCCTAGTCTTAATGAAAACTATCATTCAAGCAAGTAGTCAAAACATGAAGCATAAAACGGGTCAACAATCAACATGATCATAATAATCAAAAACATGAATTATTAAAACAAAAAGTCATAGTCAACCATATGATTAGCATGACAAAGACATGTGCATAAGATTTATGATTAACATGATAGCTAAACATAAAGAGAACACAAAATATGGGTCCATACAAAACATGGGTGTCTCAACAACTAATCGTGTAAAGCATAAGTCTAATAAACATGGCAAATATCATACTAATCATGAAACAATAAAACATGCTACAAAATATGATATGAAAGCATGTAAAAAAAAATGGGAGTTAGAGAATGATACCAAAACCGATGAAGGTGCATCTCTAGTTCTCCAAACCACGGTGGTCCTCCCACCAAATCCCCTTGAGAGTGAAGCATCCAAATGGTTCTCTTTTAAGCTTAGAATGCATCCACCTCAAGGCACCAATACCCTCACGTGATGCGAGAGCTCCCACCTACATCAAAAGTCAAGGAGGTGGTTTTTGGTACCCATTTTCTTTTGGGTCCATAGGGGTTAGTTTCTTTTCTAACCCAAACAAGATTACATGCTAAATTTTCATTATGTAAACGATCATAACAAAATCTAGCAAGATGGCCTTTTCGGTCACAATGTGTACATGTGTACACATGAGCATACGTGTTATGGTGGTGACCGTGGAGAGCATGTGTATGCCGTGTAGGGTGTGCATGCAAAGATGGACCTTGTTTCTTGTGAACCAAGGTTTCCAAACGTGAATGATTCAATGTGCATTGGCTCAAAGTGGAGCCCAAACAATCTATATTTTTCTTCAAAATATTTATATCATTTTCAATAGTGGAAGATAAAGTGGAGCATGCAATAGGTGTGTAAGAAGTAGAAGCTACACTAGCATGACACACATGAGAATTAATTTCTATTTTCAAAGATTCATTTTTCTTTAAAACCAAATCCAACTCTTTTGAAATTGAATCAATTTTATTTTTCAAAATAAGATTATCTTTAAAAGTAAAATCCAATTTTGAAGATAAAATCTCATTGTGCTTCACAACATCATCACAATCATTTTTGCTTTTTAAATCTTCAATTTCTTTAAGGGCAAGGTCAAGTTGAGATTTAAGTGAGTCACGTTCACTTGCAATCTCTTCCTTCTCTTGCAAAACCAATTCAAAATTAGAACACAAATCCTTTAATTCATTTTTCAAAACAAGGTTGTCCTCTTTCAAAAGATTGTGTTTTTCCAAGAAATTTTGAAGCTTTTGAGCAAGTTCCAAATTTAAAGATTGAACTTCCAAACATCCATAGCAATAGGAACTAGAGCTATTATCTAATTGAGTGTCCGATTGTACCTCAAGGGAGTTATTCCCTTGGACCATGAAGCAATGCTCTTCGGACTTTTCTCTCATAGATCTCCTCATCTTGTTGATAATCCTTGGAAGCTCTGGAGAGGTCAATATGCTCCAAACTGCAAAAGCCGAATCATAACGATCAAACACCGGTAAAAGATGTCCATTAAGAGATGCTTTAAGTGCTCTAAGTGCAAGTGCATTAACCTTTTTATGTTTGCTACTATTAGGGAATGATTCTTGAGTAGAGGCTTGATAAACTAGATGTCCTAGGCTTTTTAAATGTCTACTCATATTGGCCTTCCAAGTATCAAGTCTAAAATGGTCAAACATAGGAGGGCTATCCATGAGTGCAAACTAAATGAGTGCAAATGAAAATGTAAATGAAGATTAGCAAACCAAGATCTCACTCCTAGGTGGTTAAACCTAAATATCAGGAGCACTAGCTCTGATACCAATTGAAAAGTCACCTAGAGGGGGGGTGAATAGGTGATATGGCTAATCTATGAACTCAATGCGGAATTTAAAAACTAATTGCAATTACACTCAAGTGCAATCAACAAGTGATGCACACACAACCAAGCCAAGCAATATAGATATGTATGCACAATATGAATAGAGATGCAAGGCACAAAGTAAAGAGAGAGATAGAGAGAGAGTCAATGGATCAAGCGCAAACAACAAGATATGTTATCGATGTTCGAGCACCCAGCTCTACATCCCCGCCTTCGACACACGAAGGATTTCCAATCCACTAGCTAGTCCACAAAGGACTCTCACAAGGAGTACCCAACTCCTCTCTTTACAAACACAACCTCCTCCTTGAGGCACAACTTCAAGCCAACAAATAATCACCTCACAACTTGAGGGATTAGCACTAAGCCAAGTAAGGATCACCTCACAACTTGAGGGATACAAACCTCTTGCACAAAAACCCTCCTCAACCCAAGAGGGAAAAGCACAAAGCAAAGTAAATAGAGGGTTTACAACTTGGTGGTTCAACAAGCAACCACAAACAATCTCTTTCTCCCACACAAAAATCCTATAGAAGAGATAGTAGATTTTAGCTCAAGTGTGGAGAAAACCAATGGGATGAAAATCAGAAATCACAAAGAAAAATCCTTGGGAAATAATAGAAATCAAGATGGTGAAGTTTCAATCAAAAGTTTTTCCCAAAAACCCTTTTCTTTGATTTTCCAAACCCTAGCAAAAACACCAAAATGATTGTTCAATTCAAGTCCAAAAGCTTCTTTTGATTGCAGTAAAAACACCAGAGAGTATGGAAAAATTCGCACAAAAAATCTTAGAGAAAAACTCTTGCCAAAGGGGTATTTATAGGCAAATCTGGAAACTAGCCGTTGGCAGCAATTTTTGCCAGAAATACACTGCCGGTCGACCGGTCCGGTCGACCGTCCAACGGTCAAATTCTGCCCGTTGGCAGCTACCGGTCGACCGCCCCGGTCGACCCAAACAAACAGAGAGCTCTGCTCTCAGACCCGGTCGACCCGAGCGGTCGGCCGGCCCAATAGGCAGCCAGCGTGCACGTATCCGTGCACGTCGGTCGACCCGAACGGTCGACCGGCTACTTGGTGCGGCCGACCGTTCGGGTCGACCGACCTAGCCTGGCAGAGGCTGTTCTGGTCAGCAAAAACAAGTAATTTTTAATCCTAAAAATTCCCATTAAATCTCTAAAAATCCACAAAAATAGTTTTAACATTTTGCATTGATAGATAAACATGTGATAAAAATTTTAACTCAATCATCATGCAATTTGAACTATTTTTGTGTCTTATCATTTTTACCAAAAATCAAAAACTGTATTTTCTAAAACTTGGATTTTGAATAGAAAATACATTTTGTCCAAAACTCATCCAAATACAAAAACATGATATTTAAACTCTTTGAAGCATGATGTATATGGATAGAAATCCAATATACATGAAACATATACATATCATAGTTTTTGTCAATAATTCCAAAATATGTTTTGTTAAAAATACCAAAACATAAAACACATGAAATAGGTATATCAAAGTAAGTTTGTCTAAGTAGTTGAAGCATGCATGTATATAGAACAAATCTAATATACATTAAACCATGTAAACTTGTTTTGATATAATATCTATTCATGCAAACCAAGATCGGTTAAACCAAAAACCGAAAACCAAAACATGAAACGTGTGTGTTGTGAACTTGAGCATATCATACTATTCTAATCTTTACAATTAGGATCTAAACACAAAACTAAACTATGGTACCGATGTCTTCTTGTAGAGCGCAATCTCCAAGCCGACTCGATCCAAAATTCTTTGATCCACCGAGCAAGTGCTACATATGATCTTTGATGCTCGGGCTCTTGAATCAATATGTGAAAGATGTGTGAAAGCTTTCACCAACTAATATCTTGATTAATGATCTGAAACTTAAACATCACAAGATAATTAGTACACTTAACTACATGAGTTAATCATCATCAAAACTAGAGTGGAAGGCCTTTGGGCCAACACATACATGGTGGATAGATAATTCACATAAGCGATTCAATGTGAAACTTTCAAACCCAAATGAGGCCCAACCCAGCTGAGCAATACGTACATGATCATACACGTGTGTTGCATATTTTCATATCATATGTGTCACATTTTTGCATTTTTATTTAAATAAAACTCTGCTATTAATGTATTTTCATGTTTAATGGCGTGTAGGGTAATTAAGGAAGAAAAGAGAGAGATAAAAAGATTTATACAATTAAATCTAAAAGTTCAAAAGAAAGGGGATTGATTCAAATTTAGAGATTTAAACGGTCATTTTATCTGAAGACCGGGTATATCAGATGAGATAATATCATCCAAATTTAAAAGAAAATAGATTATAAGAAAACCCTATCAGTTTCGTTGAGAATAAAGAGATAGATCGTCAAATCTAAAGCTGAAATTCAAAATTCAAAAGGATAAATGGATAGAGAGAAGATCAACGGATGAGATGAATCAATTTAGACTCGGATTCAGACTAAATACATTTTAGTATTTTAATCATAACTTTCACTACCCAAACTCAAATCTGATGATTCTAGATGATCAAGAAAGAAGACTTAAAAGGATATAACTCTTACGTTGATCATGATTTCAAATTCTATCATTTGATAAGCTATATTCAACAATCAACACGCCAACAAGTTGCAGATTAGAATTGAATATCCACATCAAATCAAGTTTGGAGATAACGGAAGGATTCAAATTTAGAAAGCCAGCTCCCCCTATCTCTCCACTCGTTTCCTTATCCATTTATATCCTATAAATACCCTACACATCAGAGGCAGAGAGAATAATGAAGCAGAGAGTAGAAATTAGGCTATTCTGTAGTTTGTAACTTAGGTTTTTTTTGTTTTCTTTTATATAATTTTTGTTTTATTTATGTAAACTAAAAGGAGAGGAGAGTTTCATGGAGAAATAAGAGCAAAGCTTGTACTGAGGGTGACACTGGTGTAGGTAAGTCTTCTCTTTCATTGTTATTTGAATCAAATTGAAGTTTCTTTTCTTCTTTACACTTGTTTTTGTTTGCTTCCCTCTTCTGTATTTGTGAATCCGAATGACTCTGATAGCCTCAAAGTTTCCTTGTCCTTGCAAGTGCCATTGATGGTTTATGGTGATGGATAGTCATTCCTATGGTAATGTAGCTTACCCCTTTATTTCGTAGTGTAAATCGAGAATGGGGAAGATCCTATTTATCATACTTCGCTCGCCTTCAAACAAAAGTACATCGTTAAAACGGGTCAAAGGTAAGCAGGTACCGAAGAGGTAAGTAAGTATTTTTAGGGTTTAACTTTTTTCTTTTAATTTTTAGTTTAGATCACCAACATCACCATCTCTTAACTCTATTCATTATTCTTCACTTTCTTTATACAAAATCATTTTCTATTTTTCATCACCTTTTCAATCTACCACTTTCTTAACAATTTAACATAACTTATTTTTCTTTTCTTTTAAAGAACTGGAAGAAGAACTTTAACAATTTTGTTGAACTAAAGAGAACTTACAAAGGCTTTCATCGCTAATCTCTCCTTATGGATACGACCCGCATAGCCACTCATTATAGTGGTAGTATTAAGCACATGCACTTTAGTTCTGTATTCCTAAAATTCTATATTTTCTGTGTGCAGGTTCCAACTTAATCAAATTTTGGCATCTTTGTTCAGGAGGGATGGTAAGTGACTCTTTTTTGTTTACTTTATTGATTAACTTTCTTCTCTGTTCTTAGTGTACAGGTTTAACAATAAGAAAATTTTTGCTGTAGTGGATATATAATGGCCCTGGACTCTGCTCAAGAAAGCAGAGCCCAGAAGCCCTCAGATTTGCTACATTCCTGTGGCAATCTGAGTGAACTACTAACCTGTATTTTTTACAGATTGGCTGAATTGTAAAGTGTAAATATCTGTAGATATTTATTTCCTTATTTGACTCATTGTACATACATTTCTAATTCAACAGTAAAAGGTTGATTGTAAATGCTAAAAACGGATTAGAATTTACATTTAGGCACATATCTATTTCGTTATATTTTCTATTTACTGTTGAAGAGTGTTGGAGCCAAGGTTTGTGTGCATAGCATTTAGTATAAGATTCATTCTTGTATGAAATATTGCTTAAATGTTACTTTTTCTATATACATGTACACTGCACTAAACTGAATTAAGGGCTTGTCCTATGAACAAGATAAGGTGGGAAAGTCATTACCCTCCCTTAACCCACAAATAATCTCCTTACTCACTAACCCAAGCCTAACTAAAACAAAGTAGACGTTGGTCTTAGGGACATCTCGGACTCAAATAGGAGACTAACCTAATGGGAAGTTGATTAGAATTTGACTCTTGCCAAATTGTTGTCAAAGGTTTGGGATTGATGAGGCGAAACCTCGAAGAACAATGGTTTGGCATAATTAGGCCCGCTGCTTAGGCACGAATACCTTCCACTGATCTTGCCCCTACCTGGCCGATTAACTTGTGGTCAGATTCTGCAATATACCCTCCGTGGATAGTCTAACCAGTTAGGAGTCATCTTGGTCTAAGATCTATCATAACTTAGGTTATATTTTTTTTCTTTTTATTTGTTTGTTTTTTTGTTTGTTTTTGACATTTCTTGTGTGATATGGTTTATAACAATAATTTTTTCAATTTTAATGGTAATCCATATTACACCCCGGCCTCTTTTGACTCAGATATTACCAACCCGGCATATCATAACTTTAACCAACCTAGTATACCGGATTGGACTTATTCGAATCAATACATACCCCAGTCTCAATATTATGAGCAAGGCTGGAATAATCATCACTACTCTTCACAGAGTTAATGGGGATACAACTCCTTCGAGTCATATTGTCAACCACCATTCCAACATTCTGCCTATAATTTTTCTAATCATGATCAACCAATAGAAGAAAAATTTGAAACTATGAAAAGTATAGAAACAATTATTGAGTCTCAAGAACAAAAGCTGAAAATGATGGACTCACAATTCCCACAAGACTCCAAGATCCTTACTCCATGTTCCAAATCCCACAACAAGAAGAACCTATGAACTCAGATAGGAGTATGAAAAACCTGATTCAGCTCAAAAAATAATTTTTCCAATCTATCAATAGGCTAGAAGAACAAATGAGTCATTATATCAATATAGTGAAATATAATGAGGAAACTATACCTAACATATATTCGATCATTCCCGATTGCCCTAGCCATATTGATAGGAACGAAGAATTTTGGTATCTTGGAGACTTTGATCAAGACTCAATTTTATCACACAAATTTGAAGTTGACCAATTCTAAACTTTGGACAAATTGGCAAGTTTTCATTCAGTGAGATTGAACTTGAATGTGAATGTGACCCTGATCCCCAACCTTGTGATTCAATTTTCATTTTTGACGTTATGTTGACTTTGGTACCCAATTTGGACCAATTTTCGGAGTCAATATTTATTCCTGTATCCATAAATTTAAAAATTGAATTACCAAATTTGGATAGTCACATTCCATTGATGGGAGAAGAATGTGAATTTAAATTCTTTGATTTGGACTCAACTCTTGAATCAAAACTGACTCTCGAACTCAAATTGATTTTCCTAACTTAGTAATGGTCCCGAACCTATCACTCTTGAATCCAAGTCAATTATTCCACCAAGTCACATTCTTTTGTTGGGCATAGGTATTGACCATAATCACTCAGTGATGATTTTTTAAAACTGGTCATGTAATGGGAATAAGTTTCTTTTGGCCCAAAGGCTATTCACTCTAGTTTTGATGATGATTAACTCATGTAGTTATAGTACTAATGATCTTGTGTCTATTTAGTGTTAAATATTTAATCAAGATCTTAGTCGGTGTTTAGCTTCAATGAAAGATTCGTAGTTAAGTTTTGAAGCTAGCACGTGTTGATTCTAGAGCTCGTGCTTCAAGATCGCATCAAGTACTCAAGAGGAGTCTAACTTGTTGAATCAAGTTTTGGACCAAGTCAAGAAGGAGTAGAAGATTTTAGAGAGAAGATTTTCAAGACTTGAGTCTATATTTGTAAGTGTTAAAATTTTTGTGTTTTAGATAAAATGTAAATGATAAATTAATTGTGGATTGCTCAAGCTCATTTACACACACAAAAAAAAAATTTATATGTGTTTTCATAAGAATAGTTTTGATTTTAGAAAATATTGCTTTGGTTTTGAGCTTCAAAAAAGATATCTTTATGTTTCATGAATAGAGTTCATCAAAACAAGTTTAAATGTTTTATATGTGTTTTATATTGTTATAAAAATAAAGATGGAACATTAGATACATGCATGCACTGGTGCATGCATGAAGAAAAGTATTTCAAAATTGAAAAAAAAAAATGACATACATACATGCAGCACTGCAAGGCATGCATCGCGATACATTCCTCTTGTAGCTTTCTTATTTAGAAATATACTGTAGAAGATTTTATTTTTGGAAAAATAAAATTGGCAAAACTTAGCCTATTCGGGCACACCCGCGAGAGGCTCTAAAACCCGATTTGCACCCCCCCTGCGCGTTAAGATTTTTTAGATCCGGTAACCCAATTTCCTTCACTGGGCCTCAACGGGTTTGTGTACGCGCGAGCACCCCCTGGTTTCTAACCCACACAATCCATCATGAAAGAGACTCCCTATATAAGCACCAAAGAGTTCTTTTCCTATCCAATGTGGGACTAAAAGAACTATACTTAATTTTGAAATACCCTCAAAATACTAACATACGCCAGCTCGACGGAGTTTTGAGTTGGGGAATGAATCAAGAAACAATGTTAATTCTCTAAAGAGGTGAAGTATATTCCCTCTTGCACAAGAAGCCAGCTTTACAGCAGAGCAAGGGTACAACAAAACAGGGGTATTTTGTAAGCCAATTGAGAGGAGCAGGGGATTAAACGAGAGAAGTGATATTATTCTCCTCTCTTTTAACAGCTGAGCTAGGGTTCAAGGACAATGCAATTATAATATAAACTTTTAAAATTTTAAAAAAGAAATTCTTGTTATTTTCTTAGTTCAGAAGGTATTATTAAAGGGTTTTTTTTTTTTTTTTTTGTGATTTATCCTCAATACAATATCGGTGTTTTTTACATAAAAAGACCCATCGCTGTGGAGGGAAAAACAATAAGACCTATGGCCCAACAAATTTTCACTGTGACTGAATAAAAGTAGTATTACGTTTCTTCTAGGCCTATTTGGTTAAAGATGGAAATGAGGAAGTGAAGAAGTGAGGAAGTGATAATAGTTCCCTTTGGAACTTGGGAATTAGTTAGTAAGCTTTCCGGTGTTTGGATGTTATTGGGAAGTGTGGTTTGAAAAATGTTATGTCTTTTTCGGTGTTTGGATGGTAATATGGAAGTGGAAGTGGAAGTGAAAAAGTTGATTACAAAGTTGACCGCAAAATAATATTAAAACAAAAATTAATTAAGAAAATAAAAAATGGGTTGTAATTGGAATGCAAGTGAGATTTACATGATCAAAAAATTAACTGTTTTGTGCTACAACTTATTACAAATGAGATTTACATGACCACAGAATTAACTGTAGCACTCTGAAAGTGAGGAAATGGTTGTGTAAAAGAGAAAAAGAAAAAGAGTTTTCTTATTTTTCTTTTTCGGTGTTTGGATAGATAGGGAAGTGAGCAATTATACTTCCCCATTTCCTTACTTCCGCCCACTTTCTTGCAACCAAACACGCCTTTATTGCCACATCCTTAGGATGTGTAGCATACAAAATTTTCACTAAATATATGGATTATAGAAGTGAGAAACTCAGTGGTAGAAACCAATTATTATTGTTGGGCTGGGCCTTAAGGGAGCCAGGCCAAGCCAAAGGCCAACTGAGAATAGGCCTTATTGATGATATTTATTTTCCAGTTTATTTATACGTGCAAAGATCTATTTTCCAGCTTATTTATATACTGCAAAGATCTAGCCAGGAAAACACCTTTGTCATCACTCTATGAGATTAATGCAATTTGTGCTAATTTTTTACACTAAATTATACTACTAGTTTATGAATCATGAGCTACACTAGCAATTAATGAGGGTGGGGGCTACAATTCATCAGGGTGTGACCCACAATTCGTAAACGTACAAATAACATTTCTGAATGAAAAGTACTCTGTTTTCTTTTAATTATTTATATACTTAAATTGCTTTTTTCCTGAATGAATGAAGTGAAGTGGACCACCACCTAACTATTCTAAAATGCAATTACTTGGGGCATGTTTGTCTAGGAGGAAGAGAGGGGAAGTGAGGGGAAGAGACGGTCAGGGCGAATGAGGGCCTGACACGTGGTCACTTCCTCCCTCCCGTGATTGTTTGGCTGGCTGTGGAAGAGCTCCTCTTCCGCCACGTCGGCGTCTCGCTGGACGTGGTGGAAGAGAGTGCTGCTCCTCTTCTACCCATAAATGAGCTGAAGAGGCACTTTCGCACACGGATCAAGGTGATTTTTAGGCGGGAGGGGATAAAGAGGAGGAGAAGAGAGAGACTGGGTGTTTTTTTTTTTTTTTTTTAACCTTTTCCTTTCTTCTCTTCCTCTCAAACCAAACACCAAAAAGGAAGAGAAGAAGCCTTTCCTGTCTTCGTTTTCTCCCTCTCCCCCTCTTCCTTTCTTTCTTTCTCTTCTATTACTCAAACAAACCCTTAGTTTTCAAGTTCAACAAAGTCAACTAATCTGTTCTATTAAAGAGCATAATAGTATTCGGATTAGGATTATGTAATACTAATTATATTAAGAGTAGATATTTCCTTGTTCTGTAATTGTAATGATTATATATTCAAACATTACTTTCATCAATAATATACATGTGTTCACCGATTCATTTGCAAAAATATTCACCTCTCGTGAAAGAATCTTTCATCTTCGAGAAAAGCTCACCATCTCTCAACAGGGAGTGCCAGTCCCTCTCTTTCTTGTTCGCTCCATCCGAATAGATTCCAACATTACATTCCCCGAGCTTAGAAACTGTTCATACATATGCAACCCAAAGGCACGAACACTCCTAAGGTTCCTTTCTAAGGTAATCATGCGAGCATAACCTAAGTCTATAAATTAATATTCCGGCCATAACTGTTTGATAGTTGCATACCACATTATGGGCATGCTCAACTTTTGAACTTGTAAATATATTTCCACTAGTCTAAGCTATAGGTGTCATCATCACCAACACTAGTCTGTCTACATACGCGCGTGCTTCCTCTAGAGTTACTGTTTACTGCAGTCCTGATGTTGAGAGTCTGTGTCGCTCTCATTTTAAATCATCATTGGCTGGCAGCAATCTAGATGCAAACGGGTCGAATCTTGTTTGGAATCTCACTTGTACCCGACCCGGATTGGCCTCATCCTATGCTATGTTGAATGCAATGTTCATGTGCAAAATTTGCTTTGGAAAGGGCCTTGGAAGAAAATGCTCCTCAAGTTTCAAAGTAGGGATGATAACAGATCGGGGTTGGACCGGGTCTAGTGTTGTCGACCCCAAAACTAGAGGGCCTTAGTTTCTGCCTCGAACGTGGTCTTGACCCCGAGCCTAGGGCATTCGGGTCAGCCCAAGGATATCCATGGTAATCAAACTCAAGGCCAACTACTTAGAAAAGTAATGTTTTCATCATCTCGTGTGCTCACTTTCGAGAGAAAGAGCTTTCATTTAATGAACGAATAAAAAAAAAATGGGTGAAAATAGTTTTATTTAATGTGTCAAATTTAATTTTTATTAGAGTCAAGACCTGAAATTTTAAGATCATTTTTGGTATAAGATCTAACTAGCTGTGAATAAGAATTTACCAAATAATTAAGATAATGCTGGCACTATAATTTCACACCTGTTTTTAGCACAACAGCAGCAAAAGGTTGGTATTATAAATGCTGTCTCATAAAATTTTGTCCTCCTTAGGAATCACAATGAATGAGAATTTGTACCAGATTGTTGTCATTTCCATCTAAATCTGCTTATTAGAGAAAAATAGTAGATAGTAGTTATTGAGTTGTTCTTGTGATTGCAAAGAAGCATGTGTAGCATAAAAGCAAGTCAAATTGGATCTTTTTAAGACAATTTTTGAGTAAAAAGGATTCTTGCGCTGTTTTCTGTTTCATTTGAGAGTGATATTGAAACAATTTATGAAATAAATTCTTCAGAGTAATATTTTGAATAATTTGAAAGTTATCCATATTACTGCAACTCTCAATCTCATCGTCATTCCCGCCCACAAAGCTGGCACCACCAACACCATGGAAGTCCAAGTCCAGAGCTCCACCATTATCCCCCAAGCAAACCATAGTGCCAAGCTCGACGAGATACCATTCACCGTATTCAAAACACTTGATTATTAGTTTATACATACTTGAAATAATATAAATTAACTTCAACGGAATGGATCTTGTATTCGAATGTCAGAGGGTTCAGCCTCAAATCTTTTGAAAGGACACAAGTCTATCTCTATATAAGAAGGCTTCGTATGTGTAATAAATCACACAAGAATATGTATGTTAAACAATAAAAAGGCCTAAGACTTGAAAATAGTTCAATATAAACAACCCTATGGAAGTCCAAGTCCAGAGCTCCACCATCATCCCCAAGCAAACCCTAGTGCCGAGCCCTACGAGATACCCTTCACCGTCTTCGACCGCTGTGCTCCGAGCTACCACGTGTCCGTCATCTTCGCCTTCAATCCCCCAACTCCGCCCAACTCGGTGATGATCGATGGGCTGGCCAAGACATTAGTGCACTTCCCTACGCTCACGGGCAGGCTCGGTCACAGCCGGAGGAATAACCGGCCGTGCGTGTTGGTGGGCGGTCCAGGCGGCGGTGCGCTTGTCGTTGAGGCGGCAGTGGCATCGAAGCTGGCAGACCACTTGCCCATCGAGCCGAGGCCTGAGCTTCAACGGCTGCATCCTGCATGGTACGATGTGGAGGTATGTATATGTTCTGCTCATTCATCCTTTACATATGTCATGTTATTATGTTTTTATTGAGCAGAAAGGAGGAAAAGACCACCCTGTTCTATTAACGAGAAATAATGAAACATACGAAGTAGCAATACATACAATCATCCATAAAACAAACACATTAAAGTGATACAAAGTAGTTATCTGTTATTATGTTTCGTAATATGTTATTATGTAGATGAGACAACAAGTAGCAAGGGTTATACCCCCCGTGTATCTCTTTCGTCCCAAATAGAAAGCATAGGGTTGGAATTAGCCAATACTTGGATTTTTTTTTTTTCTATTTTAAATATGTAATGAGGACTTGACAATTTTGGGATTTTAGAGATCTTTCAGAGATGAAGTTTAGGATTAATGGAGATTGAAAATGAAGAAAAAGTTATATAGACTTGTGTCATTCCGGAAGGATTCGAGGCCGAATCCTTTCCACTCAAATACAACCCTACGATATCCGAATGTAAGATTCCATTGAAGTTGATTTACATTATTTCAAGTAATTAAAAATAAAAAATCATGTATCTTTAATACTTTTTGTCCATCCATCAAGTAGAGAGAAAACTGACGGCATAAATAGTGAGTTGGCTAATTTAACGGTGTAGAACATTTGAAACATAACAAAAATTGGTTTGTAGGGTTTTTTTTTTTTTTTTAATGTTTAGATCATGATCAAATGGCTGAATCGAGAATTTGTATGTCTAAAGACATAGATCTAACCAACTCACTATAGTTTGTGCCGCTTGATGGATGGGCAAAAAGTATTCAAAACACTTGATTTATTATTTTTACTTACTTTAAATAATTTAAATCAACTTTAACGGAGTGGATTCTGTATTTGAATGTCAAATGTTGATATTTAACTGGGAGAGATTAGAAATCGAATCCTTCCGGAACGACACAAGTCTCTATCTGTCATATGGGCTTCAAAGTTTGCAAGCCTCTTATACTCAATGCCAACATGCTATATTTGATATCTTGTTTTTGAACCAGGGACCCGTCACCTCGCTCCAGGTCCAACTCAACCGTTTTCAGTGCGGTGGGCTTATACTCGGGGTCACAACCGACCATCGCATGGCCGATGGCCAATCCATGAGTACCTTCTTCATTGCATGGGGACAGGCGGTTCGTGGTGCACCGATCAACCCACTTCCGGTCCATGACAAATCATGGCTCAAACCCCGGTTCCCTCCTCGGTGCGAGTTCGACCACTGGGGCTTTCAGTTCAGGCCTCTCTTCCGAGACCGCAACTACGACTGCGCAACAACTTCCACCACTACTGATACTGATCCCAACAACGTAGCCAATATACTGCTTCACTACTCTCCGGAGTTCATAGCCACAAAGCTAAAACCCCAGGCCAAGGAGAGGTACACTAGTTTTGAGATACTATTGGCTCACACATGGAGGAAGATCACAATGGCCCGCGGGCTCGATCATAAATCAAGCACCACGGTGAGGATCTCAGTAAACGGTAGGTCAAGGCTAAAGCCCACAGTACCGAACGAGTTCTTCGGCAACTTGGTTCTTGCTGCACATTCGAATGCAAACGTAGAGGGGCTGATTGAGGGAGGTCTGGCTGAGGCTGCAAGAACCATTCATGAAGCAATCGTTTACATTGGAGACAAGTACTTCAAATCGTTCATTGATTTTGGTGCGATCTATGATGGGGAGGAACTTATAGGGGTCGATGACGATATTGGTACGAATGTAATGTTGCAGCATCTAGAGGCTGATAGTTGGTTGGGGTTTCGATTTCAGGAGCTGGACTTTGGTGGCGATGGAGATTTGTGTGCTTTCTTGCTCAGTTGGGTGCCTCTAGATGGTGCGGTGGTGTTCTTGCCGAGCTTGCAGAAGCAAGGAGGCATAGATGTGTTTGTGGCATTGTTGGAGGAGCATGCTAGGGTTTTGAAAAAGATATCCCACTCTTTGGACTAGATATATTCTTGGGAAAATTACTGTTAAGTCTCCTGGGAGATTGAATAGTGTCAAAAACTCTCTCAACTTTTCAATGGTGTTAAAAATCCCCAGTTTCCCTTTTGCGCCGGTTCATGTCCCCACCAAATGAGAATACACTCTCATTTGTTTTTTCGTATTGCCATTGTTGCCCACGCTAACATATCTCCTTTCTGATAAAAAGTAGCATGCGTGCCAAGCGTAGCACTCTTTGACGGCTGCAGCGCCAAATATCTATCCACTTTTCTAATTTTTTGTCCACCTAAAACTGAGTCAGCACATTTTGAATTTTTAATGGTATTTTTCAGTGAGGTGACGTAGCGGAAACATTTAATTTTCTGTAACAGATATTTCTGATGATTGAACATTTTCGTTCTTTGTTAACCTATTTTTCTTTCAATTTTATTGATGTTGAATATTGATAAAATAATGGAATTGGAGGGAAAAGAAGTGATTAAATAGGAAAATTGGTGGAAAAAACTAGGTTATATAATCAGTGTCAAACAGAGGACGGATGTCATCTTGGACGTACTTTCATTACTCAAGTTATTTTTAGCTGCTTTTAGTTCGTGAATCATGAATAACATCTGCCTAAGATGCTTTTTCATATTCTCATTTAGGTGCATCTTATGAGAGTCAAACTTGAGAGTCAATGCACATAATCTCGTAGCAGAAATTTCACCAAACTTGAGTTTCAGAGATTCCACATTTCGCGAGCGTGTTGGCCCAAGGTTACAACCACCCTTGTTTAGTGTGTTTGATGATTACAAAACATATTAGTTATTTGTACTAATATTGTCTATTGTTTAAGTGTGTTTCAGGGTTCTAACTCTACTAAAAGGTTTACACCCTAAAAGAAAGTGTTTTGGACTCAAGACAACTCAATTTGGGCTCAAGATGCAAAATTGAAGATCATGTGGAGATAGCCCCTCTTGAAGCCTTGAAGTCCCTAGAACATTGTAAGAATAGAATGTTAAAGTTTGAGTGTAGGATATTTGGCTCTAGGATACACACACACACATTATTCTTTACAAATTCTATGTTTTAAAAACGTTTGTTTCTAAGTTTTATGCCTTAGTTTATATATACATGTATCCAACTTGTTACATTTTGAATATCTTGTTTAAAACATGTGTATAGACTATTTCTTGCATAATACTTAGTTGTAAGTAGTTCAAAATATTTTTACAAAAATTTTCAACTTCAAAAACTGCCAGTTTTTCTGTTTCAGGCAAGTCCGGCCGACCGCCCGGTCGACCGGCGCCTGTGTCAGGACATGCACGGTCTGTGCATGTCTGTCGGTCGACCGGCCGGTCGACCCGACTGTTAACAGTTTGCTCTCGGGTTTTCTGGGTCGACCGCCCGGTCAACCGAGAGAAGGAAACTGTGTTTTATCAAAGAAGACGGTCGACCGGACGGTCGACCGGAGCCCAACGGCTTTTTGCCAACAAGGCGACGGTCGACCGACCCGGTCGACCGACAAGCCTGCAAAAGCCAACGGCTCTTTCCTCTTTGGTGCAATTCTGAAAACTGTTTTTATTTTCTGCTTTAACAGACTTTTTGAGAGTTGTTGGAGACCTTTTTCAGGTCAAATTAGGTGTAAAGAAAATGGTTTTAACCTATTCTCTCCTTATAAATAGAGGGAAATAGGTCCTCATTATTTACCAAGAAAAATCCACAAGTTTTCAAAGTTTTCAAAAGAGAAAAGAAAAGTGTTTAAGCTCTCCATTTCCAATTCTTTCTTGAGCTAGTTTTCAGTTGTGTTCCCATGCAAAAATCATCTCTACAACTGAGTTTTTCTCACTACACTTCATAGAGCCAAAAATCCCTAACTCATTCTATAGTGAAGTTGTAAAAAGAGTGAGAGTGTTGTAAAAGAGTTTGGTGATCTTGTTGTGATCACTCTTGTTCTTGTTCCTCTTCTTGTTCTTGTGGAGACACCTCTTCGGTAGAGGTTATTGTACTTGGTGGAGCTCGGTGCTCGGGTCTTCGGTAGACCATTGTAAGGCGTCCTCGGTGGATAGTGGAAACCCTTCACGGAGGTGAAGGCGCGGAGTAGAGCGGTGGCTCGAACCTCGAAACAAACATCTTGTGTTTGCGATTGCCTTGTGTCCATTCTTACTTTAAATTTCTATTGCACTATATTTGTAACGCCCCGATCCTGGCGGATACGGAGACATTACTGCAACGTATATACGCAAGTCAGAAGTACCTTCACGTATATACGCTAAGCATCAGTACAGGCAAGAATCAGAGTACGGAAGCAGTGGTGCATTATACATTCCAACATATGAGTACAATTACAAAGTTATCACCAGAGGTGATCCAATATTACATGAATATTACATCACCGATATGCACAATTGCGAGATTACAAGGAGATGTACAAGTGTGAACAGTAAACAAGCATTCACGAGTTTACAAAAGGAAAACTCGGGAGGTACACAGGGGGCCTGGAAGAATAGAGCTCTGAATGGTCTGCTGGAGATCCACGCTTCAGCTGCGCCACTCTGATCAGCAACTGGGAGAATCCACACGCTCCAAGCTCCATGACCTGGACATGAGAATCCAGGGGAGTCAGATGAAACTCCCCAGGCGAGTGGTGATACTAAAGCCAAGTGGCGAGCAAGGATAAGTATAAGTAAGGCGATAAACCAAATAAAGCCGAGGTCGAGCAAATCTGATTGTATGGTTTCAGACCACGACTCCATAAGACTAGTACGTCGAAGGAATAATCCAAACAAGGAAACCCTCATCTATATACCTTTATCTCATGTCATCATAATCCAAGCACATACAATCCGACTGTACTCAGGGCGTGATAAGATAATGAGCAGGAGGCAGGTGGATACAAGGGATAAAGTAGAGCATGAGCAGTTAACATAATAATACTCATAAAACCGAAAATCCGAAGTAAATTCAGGACAAGCAAATATGATAAGGCATATCACAGATTCAAAGCCGTTTAAGCTGCAGGCTTCAGTATGCGTCCCATTCCACATACCTCTACTTACAACTTAAAGAGCCGGTTATATTGACACTTTATTATTACTCGTCTTACCCTTTATATATAACTCCCCCACTCCTTCTCTCTCTTCACTTTTTCATTTCTTCTTCCTTCTCCACTTCCTGAGAACGTCCACAGCAGCAAGAAACAGCCCTTTGGCTGGCCATTCTCACCCTTCCACCCTCTATACACCACCATCTCTTCCACCATTCCATCCACCAATCTCCCCTCCAAATACTCCTCCATTCCAACTACAACAACAAACCAAAACATCATCTCCATCACCATCTTCTTCCTCCTCTTCACCACCAAAGAACCCATTTTTCCACCAAAACTTCACCACCATCTCCACCACCACCTGCACCACCGTAGCCTCCACCGAGCATACCATCCTTGCCTCCTCGTCAACCTCTTTCCGGCGGACTATAGTTTCATTCCCCGTCACGCCGTTTGCAAAATCTCGTTTTGCCATATTGAACTGGACTTGCACCATCAACCTCTTCCTTTTGTGGAGACCGGCCACTCCTTTTGGTTTGGGGCCGTGTTCTTCTCGGTTGACAGGACTCTAGGCCGGTGCCCTCCTTTTGGTTTGGGACCGAGCTTCATCACCGTAGATTTCCCGGTAATCGTTCACGATTATTCCGGTGATCGTTTTGGTGATTGACTTGGCAAGGGATCATCTTCTTCACTTGGCACTCTTGCTGGACATTGGACGCGTTCTAGGCGAGTAATTCTACTCGCCAAGACTTGAACATTAATTCTATACTTGTAATAATATCAACAAACTCAGCCCTCAAATATCAGGATCTGTTCTCTGTTCTGCACCCCTATTAGTCGACTAATTATTATCCCTAGTCGACTAACTTTCCTGAGACGCGATTCTTGGAAACGCAGCTCTGGGAAACGCGGCTCTTGGAAACGCGACCTTGAGAGACGCGCTCTTTCTTGAAACGCGGTCTACTCTTTCATCCCCTTACTGGCCAACTCCTTCTGGTGAGACGCGGACTTGTGAAACGCGGATTCATTAGACGCGGACTTGTGGCAAGACGCGGACCTGTGAAACGCGACTTCGTGAGACGCCGTTTTGCGAAACGCAGCAGACTAGTCGACTATCCCAATACTCTAGTCGACTAACCCTTTTTCTGAAAACGCTGATCTCCTGAAACGCCACCTTACTAGTCGACTTGCCTTTTCCTATAGTCGACTAACTCCCCCATTAGTCGACTAATCACCTTCCTTAGTCGACTAATCTTGACTGAATCACTTTGATTAACTATTTTCTTGGGAATAAGTCTTATACTTGGAACATGCATTATATATATTGTTATGACATGACTTGCCACCGGATTATTATCAATCTCTTGACATGACTGGTTACCTGTCTAATATCACCATCTTGTCATGCTATCCCTTGACACTCAGCATGATATACTTGACCTGTGATTATCACATTTACGGGAACCCTGCCTTGTTATCCTGTATCATGATCAGTGACCTGTTATCCTGTATTATATACAGTGACCTGAACTCCTGAATTCCTGATCATGTCCTGTTCCTGTTATTCCCGTAAATTGATAATTAACCTAATAAATCATAAAAGGAACAACTTGCATCGGGTCGGGGGAAACATGCGGCTATCAATATGTGTTCGTGTTTACAGTGGTATTAGGCATGTTGTGCAACTAAAACTTCCGGTCTGACCTGTGGGCCTCCAGGCGACCGAGGGGAGTGCTGGCTCCCTCCTTCCTGGTACCATCATGATAAGGGCATACAATAAGTCCCTCCTGTTAGCCTTGCGGCAGGTTCCGTCTACCAAGCAACGGAACATCCTGGGCCGTGGTCCCGGGTATGCATGGGACCCACTGTAAACATAGTTCGTTGATACCCCCGCTGGTTTCCAATAACAACCTTACTTTACTCGGATATGGATCTATGTGTGCTGGGACGCTAGTTCACATAGCTAGATATCAGGGTAAGACGAGTATAATAATAATAACAATAATAAGACGCTAATTGTGGGTGTTGTATGCGCTTGGATTACAGGCGTCATGAGATAAAGGTATATAGATGAGGGTTTCCTTATTTGGATTATTCCCTCGAGGTACTAGTCTCATGAGGCCGTAGCTTAAGCTTATATAATGCCCTTTCTTTTTTAACATGTTGCGCTTCTTCTACTTGCTGGCTGATTTCTCATGATATTGTACCAACTTTCATGTTCATGTTTCTGTTGCCACTCGGCTGTTACCTGCTCTACTTGTTGGGAGGTCCTGACTCCCTTGAATTTGTATGTTCAGGTTCCGAACCTTGGATCGAGGTGGAGCCTTCTGTGGAGGATCAGGCTTTCCTTTCCGAGCAGGCTGATTAGTCTCGGTTGCTGTCATCCCAGACTTTCCTTTTGGCTCGCGGGACCTTTCTTCAGCTCGTGAGCATCTTTGTAATTATCTTGTAAATCGTACTTTTGAGTTTGGCTGTGATATATGATGCATGTGATATGTAAATATATGTCACATTCTGTGATAACCTTGTACCTTGTACTTCTTATGTTGGCATATGAAAGGACGTTACGCTTTGTCGTACTCTGATTCTTGTTTGTACTGATGCTTAGCGTATATACGTAAGGGTATTTCTGACCTGCGTATGTACGTCGCAGTGACGTCCCCGTAGCCTTGGAATCGGGGCGTTACAATATTGCTTTCTATTACTTGCTTGTGATCTTGTTTCTTCCTTTGTGCTTTTATTTCAAGCTTGTGATACTTGTGATATATTGTGTGCATCTCACTTTTCATCCATCATACTTTGCTTTGTTCGATCAATTCTCATACAACAAGGTTGCATTGCGCACCTCTAACCCATTCAAGGGGAATTGGGAGGAAGGAGTTCAGAACCTCTCACGGGGTATTCGGCTCTTAGTCTTGTTTTGAGAGATCGTTGCATCATTCATCATACTTAGTTTTAAAAAGTTTATTAGATTAGCAATAACACCTATTCACCCCCCCTCTAGGTGTTTTTCAGAGCGGTCATATAGTCTTCGAACACGTTGATCAAATTATTATGCATGCTGCTCAGCATAACAAAGCGCGCTCAATGATCTTTCTTGGCCCATCTACATAGGCCTCAATGTTGCCTCGGTGCTGTGGACCGCTGCCCTCCTCTGGGGGCACATCCATGTAGTGTCATGATTTTCAAAACCTCCTACTCATCGAGGAGATACTAAACCTTGCGATACTAAATGTCATAATTTCACCATCTAATTTCTCTTCTTTGTTCAACTCAGCAATGATACTTTTGGACACCATCTAAGATGCGCAACTAAGGATAAAAGATATTATTATTGGCACACACATATAATATTTATTTTACAGCAAAAATATCCTTGTTTAAAGCTAATAATTCTTACACGATACAATATCGAAAGATCGTCAAACTCAAAATCATCATTTATATCAAATATTTATTATCAGTTTAATTTAGGTGCTTCGAAAATTATGTATAGGAGTTCAAAATAAATCTACACCCACTCAAATAAAGTATACTAAAAATTATTTAGTGATGCAACTAGCTTGCCAAAAATAATTATTATAAGGGTTGCTCTAAACTCAGGCTTAGCCTAGGGAGTAGTCCTATAGAATCTCGCAGGGATGTGTCGCCGGTGGTAGCGCCACTCATGGGCTCTCGACCATGGTAGTGCCACCGTGGGCGCTGCCAGCTGCGGCAGCCTGTGAGTGCTGCTAGTGGCGAAAGCGACTGCATTGACAGCACCCCAATGGGCGCTGCTTGGCAATAGAATCAGCAACAATGCCTCCAGGGGTGATGCCTACCTTGGCAGCGGTCGGCAGCAGCCCGCCAGGGGCGCTACCTGTCCAGCCATTGTAGCTCAGGGTGCTGATTTTGCCTAAGGGAGACAAACTCCCTATGTCTATGTGAGATGAACTCTCTAAGTTTGAAAAAGGTAAAAGAAATCCCTAAGATCACCGAAGTATGGCATAGGGAGGCAAAATCTCTCAGATTGATTTTTAATTGATCAACCCACAATCTAAATTTCACAGACAATATCTCGTCCCGCTTCCCAAAATATACTATAGCGGGGACGTGACGAGAGTCGGTGACGCATACACACATGAAAAATACCTCGCGTATAGCGCTAAGCCTCAGTGCATTAAATAAACACATTATACATAAATATTCTAATATTAAATAAGTACAAGAATACCTGCAAAAGGGGTCAGTAATCATGATAGATATGAAAATATAGATAAATAAAAAAATAAAGACAAAATAATAAAGATACCGACGTACACGTATTTTGCATTATGTTTATTACATTCCCACATTTATCCTATAATAAATCCTGCTAAGTCCCTGTCTTAAATGTCTTATTTTGCAGGTTTGTCTTAATAAAAAAAGAGAAGATATCATCAAATAAAAGCAAGTTAAATTCTGATTTAATTGGATCTATTTGGTTAACTGAAGATAATTCCAAATTAATACAGTTAAAATCAGATTTAGAAGAATCAATTCGGTTAGTTTGAAGAATCAAAGGGATATTATTAAAATTCAGAGATCCAGAAGAGATTATCAGAAGATATTTCCTATTGGGCAAGCGATTTTATCCATATCTCCAACCTTATCCCAGCCTTATCAGAAGAGCTTTTCTATTGGGCCGGCGATTTGGTCTCATCTTCAAGTATGCTCTCCCTTATCCATTTCAACTTATAAATACCATCACTTTAGAAGACAAAGAAGCACCACTCTAGCAGAGAGTTTAAATTAGGATTTTGTTTTTAGGTTTAATTGAGGTTTTAATTTTTTTTAATGTAATTTTTTGTTTCTTTATAGCATAGATTAGAGAGAAATTCATATGAAAAAGTGAGAGTGTGGTGTCAAGAGTGACACTTGATGTAACTTGATCCTTTTTCTTATAGTTTTCAATGTAATTGAAGCTTGAGTTTTTTTTGTGTTTATTCTTCTTGTTTTTTTTTAGTACTTGTCCTCTCATGTTTGATCTGAAACTGGATGAATCTATTGGCCTCGACTAAGCCTTGACTTTGCAAGAGCAACTGATAGTATATGACGATGGATTCCACTTCTAAAAGGGTACGTCCTGTGGCACTTCTTACTTACTTCCATAGTTTTGATGATATAATATAGACAGTTTGGAGTGAGGATAATCTTATATTCCATGCGGTGATCGCCTTCAAGTCAAGAAAAGTTGTTACTTAGGATCAATGTGAGGTAATCATAAAGAGGTAAGTAAACTTTAGATCTTTCTTTTCATTTCATAGTTTAGAAACACTTCTAAACCCAACTCTTTCTTTATTATTTTTTAATCCTTTCTTTTAACTTAATTTTCCTTTTAATTAAAATAATATTTTCTTCTAACTTAACTCTTTTCTCTTTTTTTCTTTAAAAACTAAGAAGAAATATTTTAACTGGTTCTAGTAACTTAGAAAGATTACTAAACGCTTCCATCGCAGTTCCTCGTTGTGAATCACGACCTTCATAGCTACTAACTATAGTGGTAGTATTGAGAAACCCTAACACTTTTTATATCTCATTTTTAAACTATATTTTATGTGCAGATTCAGACTCGATTAAATTTTAGCATGATAGACTCACAATCCTGTTAAAATTTTCAAATCAAATATTCCTACTCTATTTTCCATGTCCCACAACAAGAAGAAGAACCAACTAACTTAGAAAATAGCATGGAACTTATGGTTCAATCACAAAATGATTCCTTCAATAAGCTAGAAGTACTAATGAGTCAACTGAACAACGCTTATAGGATAGAGGAAACTCCTCCTTATCAATATTTGACCAATTCTGATTGTCCTAATCATATTGATAAGAATCAAGAATCATGGTGTCTTGGAGATTTTAACCAAGATTCTATTTCACCACAACATCTTGAATTTGGCTAATGCTAATCCTTTGACAAATTGATAAGTTTTCTATTCAATGTGATTGAACTTAAACGTTAATACGAACCTAATCTCCAACTTTTTGATTCAATTTCAAATTTTGAATCTATGTTGACTTCAGTATTCTTACCCAATTGTACCCATTTTCTGAGCCAACTTAGATTCTCGTACCATGAATTTTGAAATTGATCCATCTATTTTGGAAAGTCACATTCTATTGATAAGAATGTGAGATTCAAATTTCTGATTTAGAACCAACTCTTAAACCAAAATCGACTCTTGAACTTACACTTGATCTAAATCATATTCTCGAGTCAGTATTGATTCTCGAACCTATAACTTTTGAGCCTAAATTAACTACTCCACCGAATCACATTATATTATTGGACCAAAGTATAGACCATTATGACTGAGATAATATTCCAAGATTAGTCATATAACTGGAATGCTTTTCATGTTAGGATCCTACATGATCCTAATCATATTAGGGATGATAACACTGTAAAGAGAAAAGAGATTATCAAAAGTGGGTTCCTTGATAATCTACAATATTTAGATTGGGTAGCAACGCTTAGCCCAATCCAACCATCACCGAAACCACCACCTTGAGATAACATTTTTTGTCTCTTTCTTCTTTTTCAAGCATTTATGCAGTTATTCATACATTGAGGATAATGCATGAGATAGGTGTGAGAGAGGGTTCTAACATTACATATGTTTTCTTTTAATTTTTATATATAAAAAATATTTTTCTCTCTTTAAAACTGAAAAGAGAAACAATATTTTGACTTATTTTTGTTATTAATTTATTTTAAGAAATATGAGAATCATAGTTAGGATTTCTTATACTTAGTCAAAATAAGATTTTTTGTTTGATTTCGAGGGTTAGAAAGAAAAATTAGAAAAGTAATTTAGTCTTGATTTTTATCTTAATAAAATGTGCGTACTTTATTCGCTTACACACTTAGGGTTCAAAAATAAAGATTATTATGCCTTATGAAAAAATGAAAAAGATATATATTAAAAATTCTCTAATTAAGTTAGGTATTTGTGTCTCATAAAGTATAAGTACTCACGCGTAAATGAGGTCCATGCTACAAATAAAAATTTTAGTTTTGTGGCCTTATTTGTTCGTGTCCTTAAGTCCCTAGGGTGTTTTCTCATCCGGTGCCCTAAAATTGTCCAGTTTGAGAGTCACCGACTAAAGGCTTTGACATGGGCAAATTAGGAAGCCTAATATAACTAAGAAATATTATCGCCATTAAATATAAAAATACTAGCACTTAAGAGTTAGAGTTGAAGAACCCTTAGTGAAAATATTCACGGTCATAAAGTTACATATGACTTAGAGTAAAATAATAAACTAGATCAGAAATACAATTTTAATACTTACCTTGATTGATAACAAGTTTTTGAATAGAGAGTCGGTTTAGGAATGACTAAGTTTTGATAATCTTAAGACTTATAGATTACTTGATTTTTTGCAAGAATACTTCAAATATGTTTTCCCTCTTTTAAAATGTATTTTCAAAATACAAACACTTTGTTTTCTTTTTTATGAATTATGTGGGTTTAATTCATTGAAAACCCTCAAGAGACTACAACTCCTCCTCTAAGAAAATCTAGAGGTTTAAAGACTTGCTGCTCATGCTCAATGTAGTGGCGTGACCTGCGAAAATGGTCTAATAAATTCTTAGGTTTAGTTTTCTTATTTTGCTCGAGAACGAGCAAATAATAGGTGTGTTAGTGTGATTGTACATGTATTTTTTTCCTATTTTTATTATATTCTCATATTTATCCTGTAATAAACCTGCTAATTTCTTATCTTAATGTCTTATTTTGCAGGTTAGTGGAAAGAAAATAAGACCAAATAAAAAGTAGTTAAATTCTGATTTAATTGAATCTATTTAGTTAACTGAAGATAAAACCAAATAAATACAGTTAAAATTAGATTTAGAAAAATCAATTTGATTAGCTTGAAGATTCAAAGAGATATTGTTAAAATTCAGAGATCCAAAAGAGATATTATCAGAAGATCTTTTCTATTAGGCAAGCGATTTTGTATATATCTTTAACTTTATCTTCAACTTTATCAGAAGATCTTTTCTTTTGGGCTAGCGATTTGGTCTCATCTTCAAGCACGCTATCCCTTATTCATTTCAATCTACAAATATCACCACTTCAAAAGGCAACGGGGCACCACTCCAATAGAGAGTTTAGATTAGACTTTTTGTTTCTAGGTCTAACTTAGAATTTTGTTTTCATTTAATGTAATTTTATTTTTTTATAGCTTAGGTTTGAGAGAAATTCATATGAAAAAGTGAGAGAGTGATTTCAAGAGTGACACTTGATGTAACTTGATCATTTTTCTTAGTGATCAATGAAAAATTATTGAAGTAATTTGTGAATTTCTAAGTAAATTTGAAAGAGTAACAAGATTATTTTTTGGGATTTATTATCCCACAACTAATTTAGTATTTTACGAGTTAACTGAAATTACTGAATTATTTTGTACATATCGAGATGATTTTTTACTTTAAGATACTGTTCATTCTATGAAAGAAAAATTCAATATGTATTTTAAAGATTTTCTTTTATATTTTATTTTGCTACTATTATGGATCCTCGAATTAAATTTGAAGAATGTAAATATTTACTTCAAAATTTTATGAAAAAATGAATTATCCTGATAGTTTCTTAGTATGGAACGATATTGAGCATTCTATAAATAATATGTGATTATTATGATTCTCAATTTGGAAATAAACAGTCATCCCAAATTGCATATTCATCTAAATCTAAAAGTTCTTTAATATGTGGTTTATTATCTGCATCCAAACGATCAAGAAGCTCAGACTCATTGAATGAGTTTCATTATTATTCTACTTATGCTATAGCTCCTGAGGTTGATTCAGACTTAGAATTTGAACATTTTGATATTTTGCATGGTGGAAATCACAGAAATCAACATATCATGTGCTTTTTATCATGGCGTGGATTTACTAACCTTCCTGCATCTACTGTAACTTCAGAATGTACTTTTAATGCAGTTGGACGAATGCTAACCTATACGAGGAACCGCCTTGCGTCAGAAGCTATCGAGATGAGCATCTGTGGTAAGAATTAACTTGATACAGAGACGAAAAAGCAGAATAAAATAGTAGAAGAAATCATTGAAAACTCTCCAAAAGATGAGTGAACAAATGAAGATATTTTGTATTTGTATTTGCATCAATTTAAACTTCAATTTCAATCTACATACTACATTTGTAATTTTATCTTTTTATTTATATTATTCATTTTGTATTTGTATCAATTTATGATTTATCCAAGATATTGGATTATTAATAAAAAATTTACATTTGCATTTTACAACTTGTATCAATTTTGTCCAAATTTGTGTGAATTTTTTTATTTTCTTTTGAATTTTTCTGATTTTTTTTATTTTTTTAGTTTTAATAAAAATTTTTAAAGGTTTTTAAAAAGCCCGTCCCGGCCCACCCCGACTGGGACTTCGAGCCGTGCCCCGGCCCCCATTTGAGGAACCGGGCCGGGCCGCCCAGATTTTCGGGGCGGGTCCGGGATTGGCCCGGCCCGTGAAATCACCTAGAGGGGGGTGAATAGGTGATAGGCTAATCTAATGAACTAAATGTGGAATTTAAAACTTAATTGCTACAACACTTAATGCAACCAACGAGTTTAGCCAAATTCCCGGTGAAGGGCTCTGAACTAACTCCTCTTAATTCCTCTTAATAAGAGTTGAGGCGCTATATGAAGCTCTCGTGGTTAAGCACAAGTGAGGCACACAAACACACAAGTATGTATATGATATGGCAAAGAAAAGCAATGCACAAAGTAAAGAGAGAGAGTAAGAGTCAATGGATCAAACGCAAACAATAAGATTTGTTTCGAGGTTCGAGCACCCAGCTCTATGTCCCCGCCTTCACCGAGAAGGATTTTCAATCCACTAACTTGTCCACCTAGGACTCCCACACAAGGAACCTCCACTGAGGATTTTGGGGCAATACAATAACCAGGAGTACCTAACTCCTCTCTCAACCAATACAACCTCAACCAGAGGCAATGCAATCACCACCTCACAAGAGAGGGGTAGGCCCTTAGTCAAACAACCACAATCCACCTCTTCACTAAGAGGGATACAAATCCAACACAACTCCACCTCTCACTAGAGGGAGCAAACCACAATCTCAACCTCTACCAAAGAGGGAGCTAACCACTACTCCAAATCAACCTCTACCCAAGAGGGATACAACAAGTCAAGGAGGGTTACAATAAGGAGGTCTATCTCAACCACAAACAATCTTTTTCCCACAAATAAAAGATCCTATAGATAGGATAGAAAATATAGCTCAAGTGTGGAAAACCAAGAGTTTGGAAACAAAAACACAAAGAAAAGTACTTGGGAAAATAACTTGTATTTGATAGAAATGAAGAACTAAGCAAATATCCCAAATCCAAATTTTCTTTGATTTTTCCAAACCCTAAAAACAAATGAAGATGAAAACTTTGAAGCTCTAAAAACTCTTTTTGAAACTTGAATAAAACACTAGGAGAATGTAGATTTTTGGCTTTTCAAAAACTTGGTGAAAAACACGTCTCAATGGGGTATAAATAGCCCCATTAGAAAACTAGCCGTTGGGGCTGATTTTCAGCCCTGGCGGCTGGCGGTCGACCGGCCCGGACGACCGCCAACGGTAAAAAATTTGACCGTTGGAGCTTCGGTCGACCGCCCGGTCAACCATCCCAATCCAGAGAGCAAAATGCTCTCTGGCCGGTCGACCGCTCGGTCGACCGTCCAAGCCTTACGGTCGATCGGTCGGTCGACCGTCCCCACCCGAGAGTGGGGTACTTGCAGTCGGTCGACCGCACGGTCGACCGGCCCAAGTGGCTGGCCAGCGTGCACGTTTTGTGCACGTCGGTCGATCGGTCCGGTCGACCGACTCTGGGTCCGGTCAACTGCCAGAGCCTGGCAGGCTGCATTTTGGGACAGAAAAACTTGGTTTTAATTTTTAAAATAAATCCTATAAAACTTCTAAAATTTCACAAAAATAAGTTCTAATATTATATTTAATATACAAACATGTGTGAAAATTTTCAACACATATTTCAAACAATTTGAACCATTTTTGTGTTATAGAAATTTTGCCGAAAATCAAAATCCGTATTTTTCCAAACTTGGATTTTTGAATCGAAAATACGTTTTGTCCAAAACTCATCAAATACAAAAACATGATATTTAAACACTTTGAAGAATGTTGTATATGGATATAATCCACTATACATGAAATATATATATATATATATATATATATATATATATATATATATATATATATCAATGTTTTTGATATTAAATCCGAAAATATGTTTTGTTAAAATACCAAAACACCAAACTCATGAAATAGACATCAAATTAAGTTTGTTTAAAAGATGAAGCATATATGTATATAGAACACATCTAATATACATTTAAACAATGTAAACTTGTTTTGAATCTATCTATTCATGAAAACCAGATTGGTTAAACCAAAACCGAAAAACCAATATCAAAACATGAAACGTGTGTGTGTTGTGAACTTGAGCATACCACACTATCTAGTCTTTACAAATGGATCTAAATACTAAACTAAATCATGTGCCGAAGTCTTCTTGACGAACTCTGTCTTCAAGTCGACTCGATCCAAACCGTGATCCACCGAGCTTGACTCCAACGAGTGCTATATATGATTTTTGACGCTCGGGCTCTTGAATCACCATGTGAAAGCTTCCAAACCATCTTTGTTGAAGCTAATCACCTACTAATATCTTGGTTAGAGATCTGAAACTAAACATCATAAGATTATTAGTAAACATAACTACATGAGTTAATCATCATCAAAACTAGAGTGGAAAGCCTCTGGACCAATAATCTCCCCCTTTTTGATGATGACAAAACTCATGGAGTTATATATGCATGGATTAAAGTTAAGCTTCAAAGAAGCTCCCCCTTAACTCATGCATAGCAATAAACAATAAGATATGCAATGAATATTAAACATGAAAATGCATAGACATGCATAAAACAAGATTTTAATACCAAATACAAAACATGCTCTTGATACCAAACATGAAATACATCAACATGCATAAAACAAGCTTTTAATACCAAAATAAATTATTTCTTCTTTTACATAAACATGTTCTTTAAATAATGCTCTTGATACCAATTAGAAGATAATCAATACATAAAAATTCTTGATATCAATAAAACAAAAAAATAATAAGAGAAGTATAAAACAAAACAACAAAATACTTCTCCCCCTTTTTGTAAATAAACAAATAAAAATCATGCATAGAAAATCATACATATAAACTCAAATACTAAATACTTCTCCCCCTTTTTGTTAATCATCAACAAAGGGGTCCAAGTAAACAATAAAACATATTCTTCGAACATGATACCAATTAAAAAAATATATCAATATAAGTTGTAGGATCGTTGAGATAAGGACTAATTGCGGAATTATCTCTTGTAGGCAACTATAGATCTGAAATAACTCAAGTCAACACAAATCTAAAACTAGAAGGATTAGCGTTAAGTAAATAAACAAAATAAATAACTTGCATGTAAAGGAAAACAAATCTCAGCAATTGACAAACGCAAACAAAGAGATTTATCCTGGTTCGGTCCTTGTGACCTACATCCAGTCCCCAAGCCACCCGCTTGAGATTTTCCTTTAACCTTGATCTTGCCACCCAAAATCAATACAACATGTACACCACTTGTCGAATCCCCTTCGCCAAATGTGTACACCTTCTCTTCCATCAAGAGAACACCTTTTACCTTTGTACAACTGCCTCTACAACCAAGAAGCCTTCCGTGTACAATGGTCACCTTGTACAACTTGCCTCTTCAACCAAGAAGCCTCCCGTGTACAATGAACACTTTGAGAATTACAACTCTTTTCATATAGCCTTGATACTGAATGTGTATGTGGACAAGGTACAGTATAGGAAACAAAAACTTCAGAAGACTTCACAATAGGAATTGGCTTTTGGTGAAGACTGAAGTTAGGAAAACAGTTTTCAGATTTTCAGATTTTGACTTTTGGAAAATTGATAAAAACTCTTGGTAAATGGCCTTTGCAATAACTTCCCTATTTATAGCTGAAGACTAGGGTTAGTTAGGGAGTTAATAGGTGCAATTTGAATCAAAGGAACGTTGAAAATAGTTGCACAAAAGACCAGATAATGAAAACTGTCCAACAGTCAGAACTGCCTATTAGTCGACTTGCCCATGGAGTTAGTCGACTAGACTAGGCAAAAATCCTTCTATTAGTCGACTAGGTTTAGCTATTAGTCGACTAGGTCAGTGGCCGTTGGAAGAACAGTTTCAGAATAACTACTTCAAGTCGACTGCAACTATCAATTAGTCGACTTGACCAGGGATTAGTCGACTAGGGGAATTCTATAAGTCGACTACAAAATGATATTAGTCGACTTGGTTTACTGTTGGTCGACTAATTATCAAACAGAGAGTTGGGTCAGATTCAGGACACAGGATTAGTCGACTTGGGTTTGGGTTAAGTCGACTAGTCAATGGGTTAGTCGACTTATAATGGTCTTCAAGTCGACTAATGGACCAATGAAGTATGTGTTTGTGTCAAGGCTTTTACATGCTACTTCAACTTTATAAACCACACTCTATCAACTCTCCTTGGCACATCTTGATCATGTCGGACTCTTGATTCGTCTTGTGTAAGAGCTCCAAATGAATTGATCTTCACAAACGTCTTCATCGAAATAGGTTCCAACATTCTCCCCCTTTTTGATGACGACGCTTTGTGTGCACAAGTCCTCCCCCTGCAGAAAATATGTTATCTTTTTCCTCCCCCTGCAGAAATGGGTTATAACAGATAGAGAAATATTTTGTTCTCCCCCTGCAACAAATATATTAGTACATATATACATAGTTGATCTTTAAAAAATTTTTTTTTATATGGTACCTGCAAGATAAACGTTAGTTGGTACCAAATATAAAAGATCATATCTAACCTTTAGGACTCCAAATCCATTTAGAATTTAGTTTCCACCTGTTAGTATATACATAATTGCAAGAATCACATATATCATGCATGTATGAAGCAATATATATTTTTATCATAAACATTTAAGTTCTTTGGAATCCATATAAACTTACTTTTCTTAGTCTTACTTTTTACAAAATAACTATATGGATGATTATAACATGAAGATTTTGCAATAAAACCAATACCATGATTATCATGTGACAAATTCTGAAAAGATAATATATCATTTAATTTTTCTTTTCCTTTATTAAACTTAGTCACATTTTGCATAAGATCTTCATATTTCTTTTTGAAAACTAACATGTCTTTATCTAATATAGAAATTCTATCATTCAAAGACTTAGTTTCCATTTTCAGAAAAATGTTTTCTTTTATAAACTTCTCATTTTCAGTTTTCAAGAATGAAATGACATTTTCAGTTTCATCTTGTTGAGAATTTATAGAAGAACATTGTAATGCATAAACAGAATTTTCCTATAAAAGTTTCTCATTTTCTTTTAACAAAAATCTGTTTTTCAGTTTTTTATTTTTCAGATCAAGAAATAATTCATGGAAAGCATCAGAGAGTTCAGAAAATGATACCTCTTCATCTTCTATGGCCATGTAACATAAGTTAACATGTTCAGTGGATTCTTCTTCATCAGAAGATGAGAAATCACTATATTCTGAAGATGCTTCGTAGTTCTTCTTCTTTCTGAACTTCTTACTCTTGTACTTATCTTTCTTCTTAAGCAAAAGGCAATCCATCTTCATATGTCCTGGTTTATCACAATTAAAACACTTAAATTTACCTTGCTTAAGAAATTTCCTGAACTTCTTTGAGAGCATTGCCATCTCCTCTTCGTCATCATTGTCCGTGTCGGAAGATGCATGGAAGGCGAGTTCTTTCTTCTTTGAACGGTGTTGTCGTTCGTCCTTCTTCCTTTCTTCTAACTGCACTTCATATGCCATTAGATTACCGATTAGGTTTTCTAATGTCATAGTTGAGAGATCATTCGCCTCTTCAATGGCGGTTGTCTTCTTCTCCCATTCTGGTGTGAGTGCACGAAGGATCTTTCGAACTCTTTCGACTTGGGTGTAGTCCTTTTCAAGGAATGCAAGAGTATTGGTGATGTCGGTGAATCTTGTAACCATCTCGGATATGGTTTCATTCTCCTCCATTTTGAATAACTCAAACCTGTGGACAAGAACAGATATTTTAGATTCCTTAACTTTATTAGTGCCTTCGTGTGTTACCTGAAGAGTATGCCATATTTGATGTGCAGAAGTTGCTGTTGAAACACGGTTGAACTCTTCTTTGGTAAGGGCACAGAACAAGGCATTCATTGCTTTTGCGTCAAGGTTCGCGTTCTTCTTTTGATCTTCACTCCAAGCGTTGTAGTTGGTTGTAGGCTTGGTGTACGATGCTTCTACGATGTTCCAAAGGTCGTAGTTGAGTGAATGCAAGTATATCTTCATTCTACACTTTCAATAGTTGTAGTTGGTTCCGTCAAATAGCGGTGGACATTGTGTAGAATGACCTTCTTTGTATTGGGATGATGAAAACTCCGTTGCCATCTTTATTGTTGACTTGTATCCGCCCTGATATTAAATGTAGGATCAGAGCGTGTACTCCGGTTGATGAAGTAGGAATGTAGATGCCGGTTGATGACCCTCGCTCTGATACCAATTGTAGGATCGTTGAGATAAGGACTAATTGCGGAATTATCTCTTGTAGGCAACTATAGATCTGAAATAACTCAAGTCAACACAAATCTAAAACTAGAAGGATTAGCGTTAAGTAAATAAACAAAATAAATAACTTGCATGTAAAGGAAAACAAATCTCAGCAATTGACAAACGCAAACAAAGAGATTTATCCTGGTTCGATCCTTGTGACCTACATCCAGTCCCCAAGCCACCCGCTTGAGATTTTCCTTTAACCTTGATCTAGCCACCCAAAATCAATACAACATGTACACCACTTGTCGAATCCCCTTCGCCAAATGTGTACACCTTCTCTTCCACCAAGAGAACACCTTTTACCTTTGTACAACTGCCTCTACAACCAAGAAGCGTCCCGTGTACAATGGTCACCTTGTACAACTTGCCTCTTCAACCAACAAGCCTCCCGTGTACAATGAACACTTTGAGAATTACAACTCTTTTCCTATAGCCTTGATACTGAATGTGTATGTGGACAAGGTACAGTATAGGAAACAAAAACTTCAGAAGACTTCACAATAGGAATTGGCTTTTGGTGAAGACTGAAGTTAGGAAAATAGTTTTCAGATTTTCAGATTTTGACTTTTGGAAAACTGATAAAAACTCTTGGTAAATGGCCTTTGCAATAACTTCCCTATTTATAGCTGAAGACTAGGGTTAGTTAGGGAGTTAATAGGTGCAATTTGAATCAAAGAAACATTGAAAACAGTTGCACAAAAGACCAGATAATGAAAACTGTCTAACAGTCAGAACTGCCTATTAGTCGACTTGCCCATGGAGTTAGTCGACTAGACTAGGCAAAAATCCTTCTATTAGTCGACTAGGTTTAGCTATTAGTCGACTAGGTCAGTGGCCGTTGGAAGAACAGTTTCAGAATAACTACTTCAAGTCGACTGCAACTATCAATTAGTCGACTTGACCAGGGATTAGTCGATTAGGGGAATTCTATAAGTCGACTACAAAATGATATTAATCGCTTGGTTTACTGTTGGTCGACTAATTATCAAACAGAGAGTTGGGTCAGATTCAGGACACAGGATTAGTCGACTTGGGTTTGGGTTAAGTCGACTAGTCAATGGGTTAGTCGACTTATAATGGTCTTCAAGTCGACTAATGGACCAATGAAGTGTGTGTTTGTGTCAAGGCTTTTACATGCTACTTCAACTTTACAAACCACACTCTATCAACTCTCCTTGGCACATCTTGATCATGTCGGACTCTTGATTCGTCATGTGTAAGAGCTCCAAATGAATTGATCTTCACAAACGTCTTCATCGAAATAGGTTCCAACATAAGTGAATCATGATACCAATTGAAAGTGAACATAAAAAAATTTTAAGAAATGTCAATTGAAGGTAACTGAGGCATTGAAAACAAGTCTCAAAGAAATCAATCAAAATTTTGATACCAAACTGAAAGATATATATATATAGTCTTGATTACTAATTCTTTCTTGATACCAATTGAAAGAAAATATTTTGATACCAATTTAAATTTACCAATTGAAATGAATAGATCAATAGATACCAATTGAAATATATGGATACCAATTGAAGATAATTTTTCATTAAGAGCATATGATACCAAATTAAAATTAATATTCTTTTTTCAATCATTTTTCATCATAAAGTATGGGAGTGAAAATCAAAGGTAACTAAATACCAATTGGAAGATGAAATACGAATTTTCTCCCCCTTTATGAAATACCAAATAAAATAATGCATAAGCTTGTATAAATACCAATTGAAAACTAATCAATTGAAACATGATATGCATTAAACATCAAGCTTAGCATAACCCAAATTTGTGATATCTTTGAGCACAATAAAAAAGCATATATATGTATGAAAATTAGATACTAATTGAAATTGATACTATATGAAGAGTAAGCATACATATATAAAACATATATATGAGTATACAAAAAGAATGTCAATATTGATACCAATTGAAAGAATCTAATGATACCAATTGAAAACATAATAAGATCAAGTGTATAACTCATATTTCCTTTTCACCCATTTCATGCACTTGTTTAAAATGATTTTCAATATTAAGCATACACGGCATGGTCGCCCAACCAACCGCCCTTTAATGGTAGGGATTTTCAAAAATAGATTTTAAAATATAGTATGTTTGAAAAACTCTACCAAAGCGAAGAATACGAAATAGTTAAAAAAATTTGTAAACTAATACGAAATCCTTCAAGTAAGGAATGAAACAAAAATATTTTTCATGAAACATGAAACTCACATGATAGCCAACACTCAAAGTCAATAAAGCATGAATATGACTCATGAAAATAAAACATGAGTAAATAAGAAGGGTGAGTGTACAAATATAATGTGAAGAACATGATCATGAAAAGGTATACAATAAGCTCAATAGAAATTCCTTTAAGCATGAGAATATGAAAATCTAAACTAGAGTCCTTGAATGTATATTTATGTCATGTACAAACTAAAGTATACATACATATCCAAACATAAATGAGTCCACAAAAATATATGCATGAAGGCAAGTGGCTCTAGGATGTATATGTATAGCTAATAGTTTAGACAAAATAGACATATACATGAAGTTAAACACACAATCATAAAAATATGTCAAATAAATGGGAATACAAGTCAAATGTATGAATCATCAAAACTAGGCTATACTAGTACATCTAATGAGTACAAAAGAGCGTTCAAGCACAAACATATAATGGTCTATTTGTGGCTCACTAGTTGTACAAGTATATATATCCTAATTTTAATGAAAACTAACATTCAAACAAGTAATCAAAACATGAAGTATGGAAATCAAAACAAAACATGCATGATCATTATGTAAATGCACATGCATTAGATCCATAATATACATATTAGCTAAACAAATGTGAGAACACAAATATGGGTCCATATTAAACATAGGTGTCTCAAACACTAATCATGCATATCACTAATCTAAATCTCATGGCATATGACATAATGACTATTAAAACATGACATGCTAGAAATCAACAATATGAAGAGCATGTAAATAATAAACGGGAGTTAGAGATAGTTACCAAAACCTAGAAGACAACTCTTCAAGTCTCCAAAACATGGTGGTCTTCTCCACTAAACTCCCCTTGAGAGTGATGCATCCAATATCTCATCTTTAAGCTCGGAACGCATCCACCTTAAGGCACCATAACTCTCACGTCATGCGAGAGCCCATACCTATATCAAATACAATAGGGGTGATCTTTGGTACTTATATCCTTTTGGGTCCATGGGGGTTAGCACCTTTCCTAACCCAAACAAATTTAGTTGCTAAATTTACATTATGTATCTTATCATAGCAAAAACCATCAAGGTGGCCCTTACGTCCACAATGTGTACAAGTGTACACATGAGCATACATCGTGTTATGGTTGTGACCGTGAGAAGCATGTGTATGCTGTGGATGGTGTGCATGCATAGATGGAATTTGTTTCTTGCGAAACATGGATTCCAAACGTATATGATTTAAAGCACATTGGCTCAAAGTGGAACCCAAACAATCCATATTCTTCTTTAACAAATTTATATCATTTTCAATATTAGAAGAAGTGGAGCATGCAATAGGTGAGCTAAAAGATGAAGCTACACTAGCATGGCAAAACTGAGTATCTATATCATTTTGCAAAGAGATATTTTTCTTTAAAACAATTTCCAATTCCTTTGAAATAAAAGCAATTTTTATTTTCAAGGAATCATTCTCTTTTAAAATAAAATCAATTTTTGAAGTTAAAGACTCATTTTCTTCAAAACTTCATTGCAATTATTTTTGTTTTTCAAAATCTTGTTTTCATTTAAAACAAGTTCAAGTTGGGTTTTCAAAGAGTCACACTCATTTGAAATCTCAACCTTCTCTTGTAAAGCTAATTCAAGTTTTGAAAACAAATCCTGATTTTCTTTTGTTAACTTACAAGTTTTCTTTTTCAAAGCTTTATATTTTTCAAGGAGATTCTCACAAACAATAGATAACTCTTCATTTAGTGCATCAGCATCCATACTATCAAGATCATCAAATGAAGAACTAGCACTATCTAGTTGAGTGTCGGAAAGTACCTCAAGGGAGTCATTCCCTTGGACCATGTAGCATCGTTGTTCGAATTCATCCTCTCTAGATTCCTTCTCCAATATGTTGGGCGTTTGTAGCTCGGAGGAGGTCAACGTGTTCCACACTGCAAAGGCGGAATCACAGTTAGAAACAATCATAAGATATTCTTTGTTTAACGTGCTTCTAAGTGCCTCAAGGGCTTGTGCATTGGCCTCTATATGCTTGCTATCACAAGAGAAGGATTTCTTGGTAATAGCAAGGTAAACATGCAAGCCTAGGGTTTTCAAATACATGGACATCTTAAATTTTCACATGTCAATGTTGGAGACATCAAACATGGGAGGTGACAAGCAATCCATGAGTGTGTGTAAATAATATAAGTGTGCAAGTGTAAAAGCAAATGTAGATCAGCAAAACCAAGATCACACTCCTAGGTGGTTAAACCTAATATCACGAACGTAGGCTCTGATACCAATTGAAATCACCTAGAGGGGGAGTGAATAGGTGATAGGCTAATCTAATGAACTAAATGTGGAATTTAAAACTTAATTGCTACAACACTTAATGCAACCAACGAGTGTAACCGAATTCCCGGTGAAGGGCTCTGGACGAACTCCTCTTGATTCCTCTGAATAAGAGTTGAAGCGCTATATGAAGCTCTCATGGTTAAGCACAAGTGAGGCACACAAACACACAAGCATGTATATGATATGGTAAAGAAAAACAAAGAAAAAGTAAAGAGAGAGAGAGAGAGAGAGTAAGAGTCAATGGATCAAACGCAAACAACAAGATTTGTTTCGAGGTTCGAGCACCCAGCTCTACGTCCCCGCCTTCACCGAGAAGGATTTCCAATCCACTAACTTGTCCACCTAGGACTCCCACACAAGGAACCTTCACTGAGGATTTTGGGGCAATACAATAACCAGGAGTACCTAACTCCTCTCTCAACCAATACAACCTCACCCAGAGGCAATGCAATCACCACCTCACAAGAGAGGGGTAGGCTCTTAGCCAAACAACCACAATCTACCTCTTCACTAAGAGGGATGCAAATCTAACACAACTCCACCTCTCACTAGAGGAAGCAAACCATAATCTCAACCTCTACCAAAGAGGGAGCTAACCACCACTCCAAATCAAACTCTACCCAAGAGGTATACAACAAGTCAAGGAGGGTTACGACAAGGTTGTCTATCTCAACCACAAACAATCTTTTTCCCACAAATAAAAGATCCTATAGATAGGATAGAAGATATAGCTCAAGTATGGAAAACCAAGAGTTTGGAAATAAAAACACAAAGAAAAGTACTTAGGAAAACAACTTGTATTTGATAGAAATGAAGAACTAAGTAAATATCCCAAATCCAAATTTTCTTTGATTTTTCCAAACCCTAAAAACAAATGAAGATGAAAACTTTGAAGCTCTAAAAACTCTTTTTGAAACTTGGATAAAATACTAGGAGAATGTAGATTTTTGGCTCTTCAAAAACTTGGTGAAAAACACCTCTCAATGGGGTATAAATAGCCCCATTGGAAAACTAGCCGTTGGGGCTGATTTTCAGCCCTGGCGGCTGGCGGTCGACCGGCCCGGTCGACCGCCAACGGTCAAAAATTTGACTGTTGGAGCTTAGGTTGACCGCCCGGTCGGCCGTCCCAATCCAGAGAGCAAAATGCTCTTTGGCCGGTCGACCGCTCGGTCGACCGTCCAAGCCTTACGGTCGACCGGTCGGTCGACCGCCCCCAACCGAGAGTGGGGTACTTGCAGTCGGTCGACCGCACGGTCGACCGGCCTAAGTGGCTGGCCAGCGTGCACGTTTTGTGCACGTCGGTCGACCGGTCCGGTTGACTGCTAGAGCCTGGCAGGCTGCATTTTGGGACAGAAAAACTTGATTTTAATTTTTAAAATAAATCCCATAAACTTTTAAAATTCCACAAAAATAAGTTCTAACATTATATTTGATATACAAACATGTGTGAAAAATTTCAACACATATTTCAAACAATTTGAACTATTTTTGTGTTATGAAAATTTTGCCGAAAACCAAAATCCGTATTTTTCCAAACTTGGATTTTTGAATCGAAAATACGTTTGTCCAAAACTCATCCAAATACAAAAATATGATATTTAAACACTTTGAAGCATGTTGCATATGGATATAATCCACTATACATGAAACATATATATATATATATATATATATATATATATATATATATATATATATATATATATATATATATATATATATATATATATATATATATATATATATATCCATGTTTTTGATATTAAATCCGAAAATATGTTTTGTTAAAATACCAAGACACCAAACTCATGAAATAGACATCAAATTAAGTTTGTTTAAAAGATGAAGTATATATGTATATAGAACACATCTAGTATACATTTAAATAATGTAAACTTGTTTTGAATCTATCTATTCATGAAAACCAAGATTGGTTAAACCAAAACCAAAAAACCAATATTAAAACATGAAACGTGTGTATGTTGTGAACTTGAGCATACCACACTATGTAGTTTTTACAAATGGATCTAAATACTAAACTAAACCATGTACCGAAGTCTTCTTGACGAACTCCGTCTTCAAGTCGACTCGATCCAAACCGTGATCCACCGAGCTTGACTCCAACGAGTGCTATATATTATCTTTGATGCTCGGGCTTTTGAATCACCATGTGAAAGCTTCTAAACCATCTTTGTTGAAACTAATCACCTACTAATATCTTGGTTAGAGATCTGAAACTAAACATCACAAGATTATTAGTAAACATAACTACATGAGTTAATCATCATCAAAACTAGAGTGTAAAGCCTCTGGGCCAACAGCCCGGTCTCCGACCCGCCAGGCCCGGAACGGGCCGGGCCTGGCCCGGCCCGTTTCGCATGCCTAGTCCGGGGTTGTAACATAAGAAAAAGAAAAATATCTAAAGAAATTAAATTTTATGTTCGAGGTTGCCAGCCCCAAACGAAAAAAAACAGCTGTCTGCCAGCGGACGACGCCGCGCTGGGTGGAAAACGATCCACCGCCGATGTGACAAGTCAGATATCGATTTTTAGAAATATTTTTGGAGGAGGTTGATTTTTGAAATTATTTTTAAAAAATGTATTTATTCAAAAATAGCCCAAAATATAATGAAAGAATTAAAAATGAAATTTAATTAGATATTTATGATAGTTAATATCACATTATATTTTATTAAGAAGTCTAAGACCATAAAACAAAAAAGAACTGGTGCTTTAATTCTTAAATAAATTTTAGCATGATATATCTTTATCACCGAGTCCGGTTCACTTCTGTTGGCTTTCCAATTGTTTAGGTGAGACAACATCTTGCAGGGTTGAGCCGTCTAGTTAGCTTCCAGAGGTCTCAATGGCGCCGGATCCCACCCAATTCTTCTCTGTTGTAAAGCTACTGACATCTCCTTGTGAGGCGCAACCAAAAGATTAAGCATTTTGCTACTTTCTGTAGGCAATAGGCTCAAGGGTCTTGGACCAGAAGGCATACATGATTCATCAGGAGGCTTATCGAGTCAATTGGGTCTTATGGTGTTCAAGTTTCAATGTCTATTGGCTTTGTCGATCTCTACATATTCTTTCAATCTCAAAGTAGGGGCGTAAACACTTCAGATATGGTGTGGATTTTAGGAGTTTCCATGTTTATATTTGTTAATTTAACCAAATATAGTTGTGGGTATGGATATTTTTGACATAGAACGCAATCCATGTTAGTAACCTACTAAAAGAGGTTCAGGGTCAAGAACATCGGATTGAGGTATGAATCAGAGATTGCTGGATAGTTCTCAAAATTATGTTCACCAATTCACTAATTGAAATAATATTACTGACATTACTGTTACACGTTATGATGCTGAAATTGTCAGACTAACATTTTATGGCGATTTACAATTATATTCAAACATGCGCATCAAGGATTCACTATTAAATGTGTTCATTTGCAGGTGAAGCAGTTGGCCCTCTCAGGGAGTACATTCACGGTCAGAATTCAATGCCTTTATCTGATCCACATGCTGTTGGGTATTCTGCTTAACAAGAATCAATCTGACAACTAATCAAGATCACTGAGATATCAACAATCTAATTGGCCAGGTCGGCAAATATCAGGTGGGAGGTTTTCCGTTCAATAGAACGTTCCTTAATTTAAGAACCACCTTTCAATTTCCTTCCTTGGTTAAAGCACCAATTAGACTGAATCTAAGTCAGTCTCGATATACAATAAAGTATATCCCCTGTATAAAAGACTTAATCCACTTATAGAGTATTAGAGTGAGGTACGCTTAAACCGAATCTCCTTAAGACAATTACGTCCCCCGCACCGGTGCTAACGGGATAATGGACGCTGGTCTCCCAAGATACAACACTCTTTCACGGTATTTGGATAGCACTACCAAATCACCGTACGGTCGAACCGTAGTCAACCAGTACCTTCACAGGATCGTTGAAGCAGCAGTACAAGGACAAATTTCAAACGAATATTTGCCTTTACTCTCTGGAGGAGGACCCACTGTTGAGGACGAAGGAAGGTAGAAGAATATCTTTCTTCAGAAGTACCAGATTCAGACAACAATTCTTATAAAAGAATCTGTTGAATTTTCTGATTCCTCTTTCAGAAACAATTTGGCAGAATCTCCTTTTAGGAAGTCGCTTCGGATTCCCACTTCACGCTAGAAGTCGCGGATTCCCACTTCAGGCTGGAAATTGCTTTCACGCTGAAGCCCAGTTCAGAACTTTAGAGAGAGAAAGAGAGAGATCTTTCTGTTTTTCGGTGTGTCTGAGAATGAACCTCTGGAGCGCTATTTTATAGCGCTCTGGAAGGGTATTCTCGTCCGCCAAAAGTCAACAGTTCAACCGCCCAACCGCACGGTCGGTTTTCCGACAGCGGTTGGCGAACGGTTTGGATCCGTTCGCGCGGACACCCGTTGGCGGGCTGGAGCGGATTGGGTAGTGGAGTGGAGCGGATCTGTTCGGCCATACCCTGAGACCCGATTCAAAAAGAACCAGTCCAGGTAGGGAACCCGAACTCAGACTCAAGCCCAAGCCCAAGCCCAAGCCCGAGCCCGGCCTGGCACCGGCCGCCGCCAGCGGCGGCGCGCGCGCACGCACGCGCGAGCATAGTTCCCTCCTTTTCGCGCGCGAAAACTCCAAGTACCCAAAGGGCACGCCCTTTGTTCTCAATTTTCTCTATTTATACACCATAGGCTTCCATCCCATGGCCAATGTGGAACTAAATGCTTGTAGCTAACTTTAGTTCCATTTGGCTTTGAATTAGGCAATCTTTGGACTTGAATATCTCATTCATCGAAGTCGGAATTGAACATGTGAATATACCACGTTCATCACCAATGGAAGGAGAACACACTCCAACCATCATCCAGTTGATTCGATCAACGGATCTCGCCATAATTCATCTTGAAGATTCATATATATATTCTTCAATTCCAACAATCCCCCACAATGAATGGAGATTCAAGGAATGACACACAAAGAGACTGACTTTATTGTGAAAGGTACTTGAGAAAAGAAACTGCATAAGGATAGGTGAACTAGGTCTTAAACCTTCCATAGCGAAAACTTTATCGGACTTACTGGCTAATCAGTGAACTAGGTCTTGAACTGTTAGCCGTTAGTGTAAGCCAAGTCAACAAGCTTCACACAGTAACTTTCCAAATCAATTTTGGTTCTCGGTTGTGTCCGTTTTGACCCTGGACATTCTTGGTTTCAGAGAGTAGCTTTAGGGAATAACAGCCTCCATAGAAATTCCCAGAGAGCCGACCTAACTCTATACTCACATAGGTGATGGACCTATTAAGAGTAGTCTACTCTACTCCACTTGTTTAGTAACAAGATATAGGCATCAGTAAAAGCGTTAAGCTTATCCTTAACCCACTTGTAGAAAAGCACTTATGTGCACCTTAGGAATGGATTGGAGTCAAGCTCCCAAGTGCTTACTTGCTGAGTCAATCATAACTAGTTTTTCCTCTTGAACTTAGTCCGTGGGATCTCCAGTCGCTAAGTGAGGTTTCCATTAAGCTGACTCGGTAAGGTTAGGCTTTTAAACCCATTCCCCTCGATGCGCAGTTTATACGCTCTCCACTTAAAACCTTTAGTAAGCGGATCTGCTAAATTATCCTTTGACGATACAAAGTCAATAGAGATAATTCCATTTGAGAGCAACTGCTTCACGGTATTATGTCTACGACGAATATGTCTAGACTTACCGTTGTATATAACATTTTGTGCCCTAGATATAACTGCTTGATTATCGCAGTGTATACATATAGCGGGCACTGGCTTTTGCCACAATGGTATATCTTCTAATAATTGTCGAAGCCATTCTGCTTCTTCTCTAGCCTTATCTAAGGCTATGAATTCCGATTCCATAGTGGAAAGGGCAATACATGTTTGCTTAGAAGATTTCCATGATACCGCTGCTCCTGCTAGAGTAAATACGTATCCGCTAGTTGATTTTGATTCCTCAGAATCTGCAATCCAATTAGCATCAATGTATCCTTCCAGTACAGGTGGATACTGTCCATATCTCAAGGCATATTCCTTGGTATGTGATACGTAACCCAATACTCGTAGTAGAGCGGTCCAATGTAGATCACTAGGATTACTAGTGTATCTACTTAACTTGCTTACAGCGTAAGCAATATCGGGTCTAGTGCAATTCTTCAAATACATTAGACTCCCGATAATCTGAGAATACTTAACTGGCGTATCCCAGTTCCTGTATTCTTATGAAGGTGGACGTGTGGGAGAAAAGGATTTGCATTCTCTTTTATCCCATGATCCTTGAATCTTTCTATCATCTTATCCACGTAGTGAGATTGAGATAGACTGATTCCATCTGGTGTTCTACTAATTTTAATTCCTAAAATTACATCAGCAATCCCCAGATCCTTCATGTCAAAACTGTTGGATAACATTCTTTTAGTGGACTTAATAATTTCAATATTAGTCCCAAGTATCAACATGTCGTCTACATAAAGACAAACAATGATACATGCGTTTCCAACTGTTTTCGTGTAAACACACTTATCGCATTCATTGATAGTGAATCCATCTTTGATCATGACACTATCAAATTTCTCATGCCATTGTTTTGGAGCTGCTTTAAACCATATAAGGATTTTACCAATTTACACACCTTGTGTTCTTAGCCCTTGACTATAAATCCTTCTGGTTGCTCCATATATATCTCTTCATTTAATTTACCATTTAAGAATGCAGTCTTGACATCCATTTGATGGATATCTAAGTTGTGCAATACTGCAATTGCAATTAACATCCGTATGGACGTTATTCTTGTTACTGGTGAATAAGTATCGAAGTAGTCAAGTCCTTCTTTTTGCCGATAACCCTTGGCTACTAATCTAGCCTTGTACTTATCGATAGATCCATCGGGTTTTAATTTTCGTTTGAAAATCCACTTACACCCAATTGGTTTACTGCCAGGAGGCAAGTTTACCAATTCCCAAGTATGATTACTTAGTATGGATTCTATTTCGCTATTTATACCTTCTTTACACATTTGTGCTTCTGGGGTTGACATAGCCTCTTTAAATGTTTGAGGCTCGCTCTCAATAGCGTATGCTATGAAATCTGGACCAAAAGATTTTGAGATTCTAGATCTCTGACTTCTTCTTGGTTCAGTTTCTGCATTTATATTCGGTTCCTCGGAACTTTCATCCCTGAACGCCATCTCGTGTGTTCTTTTCCCAGAAGTCTTATCTGCTTCCCGTTTGTACGGAAAGATATCTTCAAAGAACACAACATCTCGAGATTCGATAATCATGTTTACATGAATATCAGGTATTTCTGATTTATGAACCAGAAATTTGTAGGCACTGCTATTCAAGGCATAACCTATGAATATGCAGTCCATAGTGTTTGCTCACAACTTAGTCTTTTTGGGTAATGGTGCCAGCACCTTTGCAAGGCACCCCCACATTTTGAGGTAATGGTAGGAAGGTGTCCTTCCATGCCATAACTCGAATGGTATTAGACTAAGTTTCTTGTGGGGTACTCTATTTAGAATATGATTTGCAGTTAATAGAGCTTTCCCCCACAAATTCTGCGGAGCTCCAGAACTTACGAGCATGGAATTAACCATCTCCTTCAAAGTTCTGTTCTTCCGTTCAGCAATTCCATTCTGCTGAGGAGTGTATGGTGCTGTAGTTTGATGTATTATACCAAAACTAGCACATAACTCACTAAAATCATTTGATTCATATTCTCCGCCTCTATCGGATTTTAGAATCTTGATTTTCTTGTTGAGTTGATTCTCAACTTCGGCTTTATATGTTGTAAACATATTTATTGCCTCATCCTTACTGTTTAAAAGATACACATAACAGTATCTTGTACAGTCATCAATAAAAGTAATGAAATACTTTTTACCGCCTCTAGTTGGCATAAACTTCAAATCACACAGATCGCTATGAATTAACCCTAAAGGTTCTGTATTTCGATCTATTGAGTGAAATGAATTTTTCGCTAACTTGGCCTCAACACAAACCTCACACTTGCGAATTTCTTCCAAGTTGAGTTTAGGTATATATCCCAGATTAGACAAGTTTTTCAAAGACTTGTAATTTACATGCCCTAATCTAGCATGCCACAAATTAGGAGACTCAAGCAAATAAACAGAAGAATTTCCTTTATTTATTAGCTTCGGGTACAAATACACGGACTTTTTATCTACCACTGCAACATTGGCTTTAAAAAGTCCATCAATAAGATAACCCTTTCCCACATACATCCCTCCCTTAGTAAGTACAAATTTGTCAGATTCAAAAACAATTCTAAATCCTTTCTTACTAAGTATTGATCCGGAGATCAAATTCTTGCGGATGTCTGGAACATGAAGCACATCGTTAAGAGTAAGCTCTTTCCCTGATGTCCACTTCAGGATGACCTTGCCCTTTCCTTCAACCTTTGAGGAAGCTGAATTACCCATGAATAGCTGCTCATCTTGCTCTAGCCTTTGATATTCTGAGAATAACAATTTCTCCGAGCAGATGTGTCGGGTAGCTCCAGTGTCTACCCACCAATCCTTATTGTTGGTTGTCAGATCACTTCTGACACCACAGCAGAAAGGCTTGGAGATTCATGGTTGGTCATGTTTGCCTGTGGTTGGCTCTTCTTGTTCTTCTTAAGACGGCTGCGACATTCATTTGCTTTGTGACCTTCTTTGTTGCAGATGTAACAGGTCCCTTTGAAGCGCATGTTTCTGCCGTCTTGAGCCTTGCCTTTGTACCCCTGGGAAGGCTTCTTCCTCTTCAAGCTTTTGAAAGAAGACGCTTTCCCCTTTGAGTCCTCGATCACATTTGCTTTTGCTTCGTAGGAGTTCTTGCTGCTCCTTTTCTCGGACTTGCGGTTGTCCTCCTCTATACGAAGCCTCACAATGAGATCCTCCAACTTTAGCTCCTTTCTCTTGTGCTTCAGGTAATTCTTGAAGTCTCTCCACGCAGGTGGGAGCTTCTCCACGATTGTTGCAACCTGAAAAGTTTCAGGAAGAATCATACCTTCGGCCTCTATTTCGTACAAGATAAGTTGGAACTCTTGCACCTGACTGATGACAGTCTACTATCCACCATTTTGTACTCCAGAAATCGTCCAACGACGAACTTCTTGGTACCAGCATCTTCAGTCTTGTACTTCTTGTCAAGACTGGCCATAACTTCTTTGCCGTAGTGATAGGACTGTAGACATTGTAAAGAGAGTCATCCAGTCCATTTAAAACATAATTTCGGTAAAGGAAGTCACCTTGTGTCCAAGCATCGACTGCAAGGACTGAGTCCCGATCAGTTCCGGGTTCTGGTGGATCCTCCTGCAGGAATTTGGCCAGATGAAGAGTGGTCAAATAGAAGATAATCTTCTGTTGCCACCTCTTGAATTCTGTGCCGTCGAATTTTCCTGGCTTCTCCGGCTTCGGGTTAGGAAGTGGAGTAGGCATCAAACTTTGGAGCTGCATGTTTGTTGCCTTGCTAGTGCTATCTTAATTTGTCTCAGACATTTTCTGCAAGTTCAAGCAGAACAGAAGTAAGAAACGTATAATTGTCTTAAGATTGTTGGGTATTCTGCTTAACAAGAATCAATCTGACAAGTAATCAAGATCACTGAGATATCTACAATCTAATTGGCCAGGTCGGCAAATATCAGGTGGGAGGTTTTCCGTTCAATAGAACGTTCCTTAATTTAAGAACCACCTTTCAATTTCCTTCCTTGGTTAAAGCACCAATTAGACTGAATCTAAGTCAGTCTCGATATACAATAAAGTATATCCCCTGTATAAAGGACTTAATCCACTTATACAGTATTTAGAGTGAGGTACGCTTAAAGCGAATCTCCTTAAGACAATTACGTCCCCCGCACCGGTGCTAACGGGATAATGGACGCTAGTCTCCCAAGATACAACACTCTTTCACGGTATTTGGATAGCACTACCAAATCACCGTACAGTCGAACCGTAGTTAACCAGTACCTTCACAGGACCGTTGAAGCAGCGGTACAAGGACAAATTTCAAACGAATATTTGCCTTTACTCTCTGGAGGAGGACCCACTGTTGAGGACGAAAAAAGGTAGAAGAATATCTTCTTCAGAAGTACCAGATTCAGACAACAATTCTTATAAAAGAATCTGTTGAATTTTCTAATTCCTCTTTCAGAACAATTTGGCAGAATCTCCTTTATGAAGTCGCTTCGGATTCCCACTTCACGCTGGAAGTCGCGGATTCCCACTTCAGGCTGGAAATTGCTTTCACGCTGAAGCCCAGTTCAGAACTTAGTTCAGAACTTTAGAGAGAGAAAGAGAGAGATCTTTCTGTTTTTCGGTGTGTCTGAGAATGAACCTCTGGAGCGCTATTTTATAGCGCTCCGGAAGGGTATTCTCGTCCGCCAAAAGTCAACAGTTGCGACGGTTCGGACAGAACCGTCGCAACCGTTCAACCGCCCAACCGCACGGTCGGTTTTCCGACAGCGGTTGGCGAACGGTTCGGATCCGTTCGCGCGGACACCCGTTGGCGGGCTGGAGCGGATTGGGTAGTGGAGTGGAGCGGATCTGTTCGGCCCATACCCTGAGACCCGATTCAAAAAGAAGTAGTCCAGGTAGGGAACCCGAACTCAGACCCAAGCCCAAGCCCGAGCCCGGCACCGGCACCGGCTCCGACGCCAGCGGCGCGCGCGCGCGCACGTGCGAGTATAGTTCTCTCCTTTTCGCGCGCGAAAACTCCAAGTACCCAAAGGGCACGCCCTTTGTTCTCAATTTTCTCTATTTATACACCATAGGCTTCCATCCCATGGCCAAGGTGGGACTAAATGCTTGTAGCTAACTTTAATTCCATTTGGCTTTGAATTAGGCAATCTTTGGACTTGAATATCTCATTCATTCGAAGAACGAATTGAACATGTGAATATACCACGTTCATCACCAATGGAAGGAGAACACACTCCAACCATCATCCAGTTGATTCGATCAACGGATCTCGCCATAATTCATCTCGAAGATTTATATATATATTCTTCAATTCCAACACATGCTGTTTTCACTGCTCATAGGCCTCGGGCGCGAGCCTTGGAAGCCATCTCCATGATAAAAGGAGCACAATGCATCTTGTTCACTTCTTTCAACGAGCTGGAGGCCCAATTAATAGATTCACTGAAAGTAGAGCTCCACCGCCCAGTTCCTCACATGATGGATGCTCGAGGAGAAGCTCACGTCACCTCCCGATGGTAGCAATGCAGACTAAGTTGGATGGCTCAACTCACAGCCAAAGCAATCAGTGCAGTATGTGTCATTGGGCAGCTTTCTTTCCGGTTCCGGCAGTCAAATGGATGAGACCGCAGTGGGACTAGGGTTGAGGGGAGTGTGACTCCTATGGGTGGCTCTTGGGATTCTTCGCGACTGCAAGAAATGGTTGGTGGAATGGACATTATCGTGCCGTGGTGGCATCAGTTGAAGGTCTTGAGCCATCCTTCTGTTGTGGGCTTCTTGATCTACTGTGGGTGGAAACTCTATGATGGAAGGCGTTTTCTGTGACGTACCGATACTCACTTTCCCGATATTCTGGGGGCGCCCGATAGCAGGCTTATTGTCGATGAAAGGAAGGTTGGGTTGAGTTTGGGAGGAGAGTTTGGCAGGGAAGGTGTGGTTGGCCGTGACGAGATTGCTTTGGTTGTGAAGAGGTTGATGGACTTGTTGATTTGGAAATTGGAAGTACTAATTTTACCTGAAAGATTGATTTTCTTGCTTGTTTCTTGGAATAAATCGCTTTTAATATATTGGTAGAAGCTCATATTACTTGTCTTGATGAATCCTTGTTCCTAATGTTGAAATATTGAGTTTATGTGTTGCTCTATTGAGTGAAGTAGCAGAAAATTGTAAGCTCAAATTTTCTCATGATGTGAACTCTTTTGCTCTTAACAAAATTTGGAGCGATATCTCTTTGAATCAGTTTCTTTGCCCTTAATTTCCCTTAAAGTACAGATGACAGACTCTGTTTTTTCTAATAGTTGTTGGCAGAGGATAGAAGCCACAGAGAATTCAGCACCTATTTAAGTAGAAATTTTCTTAACAGAAACGAATCATCAATTGTTCTTAGTTGTTTTGATGTAGAAAGATTCATTCGGCTGCCCTTCAATAGAGCTTGATGCTTATGGCCATAGACTGAATTCTTACATCTTTCTTTGTTCGGCAAATGACACGATTTAAGTGAATTAATTGAAGCATTAAGGATCTTTGGCAGACAAAAATTCTTGGATGGTACCTTTTGATCATTTATGCCATAAGTGTTTGGTGAGATGCAAGTTGGAAATACTCTAATCAAACTCAAGCCAATGGAATCAATATTTTCTATTCTTGATAAAGATGGGAACTAATCGTTTGTTGTAATTAATCCCTATAAGAATTCTGGTTATTGTTTCAACAGGTCCATGAGCAATCATCTGACAGAACAAGTAGCCTGAATTCAGATATGGAGTCTGGTCTCTGGGGCGAAATTTCCAGCCTGTGTCATGTGGTTGCCATACCATACCCTGGACGAGGCCACATCAACCCCATGTTGAATCTATGTCGCCTTCTTGCGGCCAGAAACATCCTCATCAGCTTCATTGTCACTGAGGAATGGCTCAATCTGCTCGGCACGAGTTCTGCGCCTTTCCATATAACCTGCGTCTCTGCACTATTCCTAATGTCATCCCCTCAGAAAAGACTCGGGGAACTGATCCGGCCAGCTTTGTTCGGGCTGTCTATACAAAAATGGAGGCTCCTGTCGAGGAGCTCATCCAACGCCTGGAACCACCTGTCGACTACATCATAACTAGCTCAGTCTTGACAAGGGTAGCTGACATTGGCAAGAGGAGGAATATTCCGGTGTCCTCACTGTGGACTGATTCGCCGTCTGTGTTCTTGGCCTTTCATCAGTTTGACAGTGTCGATACTGATAGCATACAGGATACATTATCAGGTATATATTCTGTAATCTTTATGCATACAATTTCATCTTTTCCTTTTCTTATCCTGGAAGTTCAACACAATATGCGACTAGCTAATGTGTTATTTCGCGGTGACAGGTAGAAACAACGAAGCTCTCGCCTACCTTCCAAGAATCTCCCCTTCCCATTTCAGCGACATCGCATCCAGTGACTCCTCGAAAACTATCATACGACAATACAAGCAAGCGTTCTCTTGGTTCACGAAATCTCAAGCTCTCCTCTTCACCTCCTTCTATGAACTCGATAGCCGTGTCATAGACACTCTCAGGTCCAGTTTCCGCGTTCCAATCTACCCCTTAGGCCCTTCCATCCCTTACATGACCCCTAAGAACACAACTGATTCCACCCTCAAATGGTTAGACTCGCAACCAATACGTTCAGTGCTCTACATCGCATTAGGCAGCTTCGTTCCCATCTCCGGCAATCAGATTACCGAGATGGCAACCGGGCTTCAGAGGAGCAGTGTTCTGTTCCTCTGGGTTGCGCGAAAAGATACTGAACGGGTGCAAGAACAATGTGGAGGCACTGGCCTAGTTGTGCCGTGGTGTGACCAGCTGAGAGTGTTGTGCCATCCTTCTATCGGGGGTTTCTTGACGCACTGTGGATGGAATTCGATTCTTGAAGGGGTTTTCGCGGGTGTGCCTATGCTCACATTTCCTTTGATTTGGGATCAGTATCCGAACAGCAAGTTGGTGGTGGACGATTGGAAGGTTGGGTGAGGTTGAAGGATGAGAATGCACGAGAAGGGGTTGTCGCGAGCGAAGAAATTGAGAAGATGGTGAAGGAATTGATGGAGGTGGAATCAAGCATGGAAGTGAGGAAGAGAGCTGAGGTAGTCAAGGATAGGTGTCACAAGGCATTGGAGGAAGGAGGCTCATTGTCAAGAACCCTTGATGGTTTTGTTCAAGGCATAGTTGCAAACAGATGAGAGCGGCAAAGCTTAAGATCTGAGCTTTCCTTCCGTGGACCACAGTGAATACTTTTTGTATGTCATCATTCACAATGTTCAATGGACTTGTCCAACATACTGTTCCAAATTTTTATATTTGAATCTTTCAGGGTTGCTCACGACTTTTGATGGTCACAGTGGTCACCGCGACATCTAAGCATTTAGCCGGCTGAGGGTGGTGGGTCCCACCGAGGCCGTTAGAATCAACGCCCCAGCCGGGCATGGTGATCACGGTGACAAAAAACACGGTGAGCTAAAAAAGTTTCAAAGATCAATATTGAAGAAAGAGTTGATTCTGTAAGGTTGTTTTTACTCACGCATAAAGTCAAGTAGAAGCACCCCACAAAAATTATCATCCAAATAAATCAATTTTTTAACTTTAGTTAATTTCGGGAAATTTTTCAAAAAACACTATTTTATATAAATAATTTTAAAAACTGATCACTCCCAAAAGTTATTCCAAACACCAACCTCTAACACATCTTGTCAGTGCCACGTCGGTGGCAGGACAGTTCGCCTAGCCAACGTGGCGCCTGCGCTGGCAGGGGTCAATTTTTTCTTTGTCGGGTTGGCAACCTCAGATGGAGGTAATTTTTTTTTTTACTGTCTATTTTCTTTCTCCGAGGTTGCCAACCACGGACAACTATTTTTTTCTTTTTTTTCTTTTTTGCTTTGTCCGGGGTTAGCAACCACCCTAGACAATTTTTTTTTCTCTTTTCTATTTACCATCAGCATTTTACATCAATCTTACCTTAGCTCAGTTGGTAAAGTGAAAAATTGTAGTTGGCAATCCCCAGAGTTACTGGTTCTAGTCCTGCAGGTCATGCTTTTTTTGAATTTTTCTCTTTTGATTAACAAGTAAAAAAAATCGCTATTACCCGGGATCGAACCCGGGTCACCCGCAGGAAAAGTAGGAGTACTCACAACTCTACTGCAATAACTTTCTCTTCGTCTTATTTCTTTGTCTGGATAAAGAAAAAGCTAAAAAAAATTCAAATTTCTTTGTTCGGAGTTGCTAACCCCGCAAAACAAAACATAAAAAAGGCTTTATCCGGGGTTGCCAATCACAGACAAATCAGAAAAAAACTTAAAAAGGTCTTGTCCATGTTGACACTTTCAAAAGACAAAATCCCAGATAGCTCTTCAACTGGTCCATACAATGTCTAACTTGTCGACACTTTCAAAAGACAGGTCGCAAACAGTTGAACAAACAGTTCAGACTCAGCCAAACTGGCTAACTTAAGCCAAACTAGCTAGTTTTGTGTAGAAGCTTAGAGTTTTAATCTCGCAGCAGGCTAGCTCCGCTTGGAGCATTAGCCCGGAGTGACTAGCCTCGCATGGAACTTTAGCCTCGCAGTAGGCTAGCTCCTCTTTGAGCTTTAGCCTCGCAGAAGGCTATGCTCTAGGTCATTTTGACCGCTTCAGTCTCCTGAGCGGGATCAGTGGACTAACCCCCCACTACTTTAGTGGTTAATGCCCACTTTAAGTGGGCAGTTACACCCCATTATATCCCAATTAAGTGGAGATATTTGAAAGGATCTTACCCTTCTAACAAGCCAGAACGATTGTTCTAGCTTCACAAGAAGCTGTTTAGGCTCGCACATAGCCTATTTTAACTTAGCCCGCAAGGCTATCAAGGTTGTTTCAGTCTTTGCTAATTTTTGGGGACGATTATCCCCCCTGAGGCCTATAAATAGCCCATTAGCAGGCTAGGCCACGGCACACGAAGAGATATAACCAAAAGCTTGAAAGCCAACAGATAGGCATTGAGAAGAAAATTGCACTCTAGCTCCAAGAATTCAGAGAATACTTTCTCTCATCCATCAAGGATAATCTCAGGGTTCTAACATTCTCATCTTCTGATCTCAAGGAATCTCTGGAACCAAGCGAGAAAAAAATCCTAGCAGATGACTCGATGACTCATCGCTCGCATCGTCAATACGACAAAGTGATCACGCGCCGATCAGATTCCTACCGACACACTTTTTCAGAATCTCGTTAGAGAATATTTGTACTTTTCTCTTTTACTGGTAATTGTCTACACACTTTTGTAAGTTTTCCATGTCAATTTTCAATAAAAAATTTGATGGCGACTCTGTTAGGAACAACTTTCTCCACCAATGAGAAAGTGGTGTCGCAATGTGACAATCAGACCCTTGGGTCTAATACTGAGATACTCATTCAATTTGACCAAAAAAAGTTTGAGCAACTTCTCTTCATGGGCAACACAATCCCTCTAAATGTGCGTAAGCACAAGAAGATTTTCGTAGCCAAAGTCCCTTGGCTAATTCTAAAAGTAAGTCTCTGTTGAGACTACCAAGGCTCTCTGTGAGCCTATTGAATCCTCCAGGGAGGCTAAACAAGCTCCACACAAGCTCACTATAGTCTGCAGTGAGGCTAAACTAGTTCTGGGTGAGCCTGTCAAACACGCTTTGCACGAGCCTATGGCAGCTTTTGTCAAGGCTACTTTGGCCACAAAATGGGCCAACTCAGCCTCATGCGAGGATAAAAGAGATTCTCTTCTCTTAGCTTCTGATGAAGCTGCTCAATCAGACCTGGCCGCAAGACTACGCTACCTGGAGTAGCTCTCAGTAGAGCTAAGTAGGGGTGAGCAGAGTTCGGTTATAACCGAAATAACCGACCAAAAACCGAAACCCGAACCCGAACCGAACGAACCGCTCTAATTCGGTCGGTTTTCGGTTTTGTGTTCCAAAACCCGAATAGACCGAACCGAACCGAATTTCTCACTCTATATATTAACCTACTCAAATTCAATTTAGTGAATCATATAGTTCATAATAAAAACTGGTAGAAGCTTATCTCATTAGTTTTAGTAATACCATCTTTTTTATGTTGAATATATGAAAGCAATATTAAGTACACCATCACAATTGAGAATAATATTTATATTAATATAGTTCTTTTTTTTATTCTTATCATTAAAAGTTAGTAATAATTATATGAGTTTTGATATAAGAGCTCAAATACGGTGTAAAAGTTTTAGAATATGAAATTTTCAATTCACATTAAGCTTAGAATCTTTTTCTTATTTCTAATTTGGGTAATGGATATTTGAGATTATAATATTAAAGGATGATAATATAATGGTGATTAAAAAATGTAAGAAATGATCACAATATATTGACCTAACCGAAAAAACCGAAAAACCGAACCGAACTGAGTTGATTCGGTTCGGTTCGGTTACTAAGTCTAATCGGTTCGATTCGGTTTTGTAAAAATTAGCAAAAACCGAACCGAACCGACCGATGCTCACCCCTAGAGCTAAGGTGAAAACCCGCATTTCCAGCGAGGCTAAAGCCAAAATGCCACCTTGTTATGCTAAGACAGTTTCTGTCAGTGAAGCTAACGCTGTGCAAGCGCTCAACGGAGCTAAATTAGCTTTGGTAAAAGCTAAGATAAAAGCGCCAAAAAGTGGTGCATTTAGTGAGGCTAACAGAGCGCTGCTTAGCGACACTAAACTAGCTTTAGAAAGCGTAGCTAAAGCATTTCTTAGCAGTGCTAAGACAACTTCAGTTAGTGAGGCTAAAGCGCAAGGCGAAGCTAATTTAGCTTTGCCAGTGGCCAAAATAACAGCCTTTAAAAAGGCTAAGCCAAATGTTATCCGAACCAAGAAGGTTACTCTCCAGTATCCTCGAGTCTCTATGTTGGACCGACTGGGCCCAGTCCATACAGACCTGAGAGACAATTTGGGCAACAAGCAGAAGCTTCGCTCTGAAGATCTAGTTCACATTTCTTCGTCCCAGTGCGAAGAAGCAGGATATCAACTGGTGACAGTGCATTCTATCAATTGTTACTTGGGGTCAATCCTCATTACATGTCTTCAAAATCAACAATTGATTTTTTGACCGATTATTTGCTCAATCTTCCAAGAGATAAAAGTCTCACAAGAAGAAAGTTTCGAAGGTGCCAGACCTTCTAGCAGCCTCTGTCAACATAATCGGCAGAGGGATCAGCCGGCAATGATCCAGGCGATGGAAATAGGGGATTAATCCTCCTTCTTACAATTCCCCAAATTCTGACTATAGTCCCGGCTTAGGTCAAATTCTGGTTGAACAAGAGAGCGCCTTCAGAGGCACTCGCTCTAGGGTAACAATACTCTTTAATTATGAGTAGCCCTCTTCATCGGGGGGTGCTATATCACCTAGACCATTATGATACTTGTTCCAATGGTCAGAAGATAAAGGAAAAGTTAATGGCTATGTTTCTTCCAACACCATCAGCTCTGTTCAAACAAGATTCGTATCAGTCAATATGGTTGATAATAACAACAATGATGATCTCCGTCACCGCATGGAGGTTCAAGGGCAAGCTTCTAGGACTCAGCAAGAATCTTTAGATATCATCCAACGTATGTTGTCTAAAATCCTGACAAATCGGAACAATCAGGAAACCTCCGGCAAACACGATCGAGAGGAGGAAAACCTCAACAAAGAAACTCTGGAGAACAAACATTCGAAGGAGTCTTCCTCAATCGATGCCAAAGTCATAAAAGACATCCAAGCTCAGATAGCATCCCTAACTCAACGGGATGAGCTGAAGAAGGTAGGGATGAGCTAAAGAAGGTAGGGATGACCCTTCCGTAACTGCTGGACTGGGATTCAGTCCTATATCTACCAAAATTCAAGCCACCGACATTGCATTTGTATGATGGTAAGAGCTCACCAAACCAGTATATCTATTACTTTTGGTCACAAACCGGTAATGTAGTAGATAATGATGTTATTATGATCAGATTATTCATCGGCACTCAAAGAGGCAGCCTTTGACTAGTTCAGGAGTCTTCCTAACAGATCCATCAACTCTTGGGTTGATCTGAAACCCAGTTTCTCTCCTGATTCTATGAGGATGATACTAAGATTACCATAGACAAACTCCTCTTGATAGTCCAGAAAGGAGGAGAATCTGTAAGAGACTATATAGAGAGGCTCAGCAATCTTTGTCTTTTGTACCCTGCAGACATGCCTTTGCCCATGTTGTTGCAAACATGTAGGCACAAATTTCTCGACAAAGTGAAAGTTTGCATGGGAGTCGTTAAGGCCCACACCTGGAAGGATCTTGTTGAACAAGCTGAACTAGCTGAGAAATCGCCTACAAAGTTTGAACCATCTGTTCCAAGAATAGATGGGGAGTCAACAACAAGGGACGTGATGCAGCCTAGCCTTCCCAAGAAAAACGAAAAGAAATAATTGTTGTAGAACTATCCGAAAAAGTTTCACCAACGCCGAAAAAGAGTAACTCCAACAATAATCCGGAGTCCAAGTTTTCTCAGAAATAATACTCCTTCAAAGATGAGAAGGTGATGATAATCTTCCACTTGCTCAATAAAGATAACAGCTCATGTTATTAGAGGTTCGACGCCTCGATGAAGTTAGGCGTACAAATGATCCCAACTACTGTTCTTCCATAGATGGTACACCATCCTACCAGCAGATGCTTTATCCTCAAGGATAAGATCCAAGCACTGGTCAAAGTCAGTATTCTGACTTTGAAGTCAGAACAGAAGAAGGTTACCGTCAATATGGTGACCCTCAATTTGAGAATCTCGAAGGTGACTGTCCAAGATGGATTAGCCTCATCCCGAGAGGGAAAATGGAAGTCACCAGCTTTATAGCTGAAAAGCAGAAGGCCAAGGGCCTAATTTCAATAGCAATTAAATCTGGAGAAATTATGCAGGTGCACCCAGATATTGTCAATGACAAGGAATGGGACTCGAGTCAGCCCAAGCTCAAGGGCCATCCTACAATGTCATCTCCCTTTCACATGAAGATGACACTACAATAATAGCTTCTCTCAGTAGCTCTGAAAAAGAGAAGATCGCCTTGGCGGCATAGCCCGCTACTTCACAACTAGTAGGTACTTGGTCAGGAAAACAATACTTGAGACAGCACAACCAGAACCCCGATGAGACACGATGCCAACAACGTCGGGGAATGCTACACCTGTTTAGGCTTCAGTACCTACAATGCCCTGGACAAAGATAAGAAAAAAGAAGTCAAGTTTGACAAAGCCTTGAAGAAGAACCCTTCTCAAGGACTCAATACCCCATTCCGCTTCGATATATCAGCACAACTGGCCAATATTCTAGCTTTGTATCACCCTACATGAGCTACTCCGTCTTTCTAAGAAAGCTAGAGAGGTGCTTAGGGATGTGCTTGCTGACTCAACATCTTTTCTGACACAGGTGACATCAGTCCCTACTGACGACAACAGAACTCCATGTCCCCCATGTCATTTAGCATCCCAGTAGGTGCCAAGCATAACTTTTCTCCTGAGGACATGCTTCTCAAGCACAATCAGCAATAGACCCCTGTACTACATAGATATACAAACACTACTTTTTGTAGTGGATTTTTGCTATTTCTGGAAACTTTTCGCCCAGTTCATCGCGGCAGATGCAGAAGCCCAACCACCCTCGTCTTGCCACTTGTGTGTTGAAACCTAGCTATTCTGTAACCATTTGCATTGGAAGCATTCCTTTCCCACTGTGCAGAGTAAAGACCCTTGCTTTTTATCAAGTAAATTTTTGCCCTCTCAACTTACTTTGTCTCTTTAATTTGAACATGAAAAATAGATAAGGGTTTCTTTTAGATACATGTTGATTGGCCCAAAACTGTCATAAACTATCTTTGTTTTTCTCAAAAAAAACTCAAAACTATCAAAATCTCAAATAATGTCACAAACTATTCTTAGATGTTCTCAAAAATTTTCAAAAAAGGTTATAGATAGCTCCTTATATAAAGTAATTCCACACATGTTACAGATTTTTAAAGAAAATCATTAGCGGCACCAAAAAAATTATTACAGATTGCCAACTATCTTTTTGTATTATTTGTGTCACTAATGAATTTTTTCTTGAAAAATCTTTAACATGTCTGAGATTGCTTTATAGGAGCTATTTCTAACTTTTTTGGGAATTTTTTTAGAACCTCTAGGAATAGTTTGTAGTATTATTTGGAGATTTTCATAATTTAGGGTCTTTTGGGAAAACAATATAGTTTATGGTAATTTTTAGACATTTAGCCTTAGATACATGATTAAGGTTTACTTGCACACAAAAATATAGAATTTCAGAACTTAGAATAAAGAGTGCAAGTACTCAATACTACGCAATAGCAAGTGGCTATGTGGGTCGTGATCCACAAGGAGGGACTAGCGATGGAAGCTTTTTAGCAAATTCTCTTTTAAGTTTTATTCAATGGTTAAAAATCTTCTTTTAGTTCTTTAAAAGAAAAGGATAAATAAGTTAAAATTAAGTTAAAAAGAAAGTGATAGATTGAGAAGGTGGAAAAAATAGAAAATGGATATTTACAAAGAAATTAAAAAGACTGATGAAATAGTTAGGAGATTGTGGTGATCTAAACTAAAGAATTAAAAGAAAGAAAATTAAAAGAAATACTTACCTTGAATCTGTGGCGACAATGTTACCTTGAAGTGGAGGCATTCAGCGCATAGCCTATGACAGTTGATTCCCGTCTCTTCCACATTACATCATCAAGACGATACCAGTATGAAATAATATAGATTGAGACTAAGATTCATTATCATGAGCTATCGGTGGCACTCGTAAAGGCAAGACTCTTTCGATGCTATAAGACTTACTTGGATAGCAATTGATACCAAAAGAAGAGAAGTAGAAAAGAAGAAGAGTACAAAAAATAAAGAAAAACATAAAAATGTAACTATAGATTCAATGTTGTAACAATAAGAGAAAAGAAAAATAAC
>JAVJIF010003746.1:245000-255587 GCA_038442645.1 Agave tequilana
ATTGACTCAAGAAAATGACTGAAGTCAAGTAAAGGTTTAGGAGTCAAAATTTATTCAGAAAGTGGGTCCAAATCAAGAAGTTAAAACTCACGTCCACATTCATTTTCCCATAATTGAATGTGACTTTTTAAGATTGGTGATTCAAATTCAAAATGACAGGTATAGGAATCAAAACTGACTCTAAAATATTGCTCAAATCAGGTAACAAAATAGGAGTCAATATCGATTTAGAAATTTGAACTGGATCATGAATTTGAGACTCAGGTCACATTCCTCATTGAGTTCAATTTCGTAAAAATGAGAACTTACCAATTTGTCAATAGGACTTTCAAAGTATGAAATGGTCAAGTTCAAATGATGATCTTAAAAGATTGGTGATTCAATTTCCTGATGGATGACATAAGATCCAATGTGGACTCTGGAGAAGAATTAAAATCAGATGAAAACACCGAAGTCATTATTGAATCAAAAAGTAGAATTGAATTACCAAGTTGAGGTTCAGGATCATATTCACTCTCAAGTTCAATTCCAAGAAAGGGATAACTTGCCAAATTATCAATGTGGTTTTCAAAATTTAGAGTTTGGGCAAGTTCAAATGGCTGTGCTGAAATGGAATCTTCTTTTCCAAAACAAACATGATTCTTGGGCTCTAACAGAATGGTTAGCGACATCAGGAATGGTCAAAGGGTGAGAATGGATAGTTTTAACCATTATATCTATGTCATGATTATGAGTGATTTGAGCCTGAGTCATAACTTTAAGCAGCTTTTCATAGTCGATTGATTGGTTCATTATTTTGTTACGATTGGACTTGAAAAGATGAAGTTTTGTTTTGAAATCTGTGGTGAAATCATGAGTCCATCAGATTTTGTGATTGTTGTTTGGACTCCCGCATACTCATTTTCAAGATTGATGGTTTTCTATTTTGAACTGGTGGAACTGAGTATGAATCTTGAAAATATTGTGGAATTAGGGAGGCCTGAAATTTTCGTTCAGCCTCCTGCATGGCTTCTATACTATTTTCTAGCTCGAATTTTTCTTCAATGGGTTGGTCTAGAAATGGAGTATAAGAAACAAAATTGGAGAATGAATATTGTGAAAATTGTGGATAAGGTGGATATGGAGGACAAGTTCGTTGAAAATTGGACTCGGGAGAGGTGAATCCCCATTGACGCTGTGAAGAGTTGAAATTATTTTGAAAATTATGGTCATAAAATTGGGGACATGGGTTATATTAATTCGGAGAAGTCCAAGCTAGTACATTTGGTTGGTTCATATTGTAAAAATCTGGTTGGAATTATCCAAGTCTAATGGGGTGAAATATGGATTACCATTAAAATTGAAAAAATTGTTGTTATTAGTCATATCACACAATAACTATCAAAATCAAACAAGGAGAAACAAACAAATAAACAAATAAAAGAAAAAAATCTAATCTAAGTTAGGGTAAACCTTAGACCTAGACGACTCCTAACTAGTTAGACTGTCCACGGGGGTATATTGTCGAATCTGATCACAAGTTAATCGGTCAGGTAGGGAAAAGATCAGTGGGAGGTATCCATGCCTGAGCAATGGGCCTAATTTTGCCAAACCACCAACCTTCGGGGTTTCACCGCTCAATCCCCAACCTTAGACACCGATTTGACAAGAGTCAGATTCAAGTCAACTTACACTTTAGGTCAGTCTCCTATATGAGTCCGAGATGTCCTTAGGGCCAACGTCTACTTAATTTTAGTTAGGCTTGAGTTAGTGAGTGCTTGAAGATCGTTTGTGGGCTAAGAAAGGGTAATGACTTCCCCACCTTATCTTGTTTATAGGACAAGCCCTTAAGATTGATTGTACAATGTGTGCAGGATATAGGAAAGTAACATTCAGCAAGCAAATAATCACTCAAGAATGTTTCCTAAACTATATGCTATGCATACATACCTTTTGCTCTGGCACTCTTCAACAGTAATAAAAAAATGTAAACGAATTAGACACATGCCTAAATGCAAGTCTAAACTATTTTTAGCGTTTAACAAACATCTTATTACTGTTGAGGTTAAAAAGTATATACAATGAGACAAATAAGAAAATAAATAGTCACAGAATTTTAGCTTGCAATTCAGCCAACCGCAGAAATACGGGTTAGTAGTTCACTCAGATTGCCACTAGAATGTAGCAAATCTGAGGGCTTCTAGGCTCGGCTTTCTTAAGCAGAGTCCATGGCCACTTATATGTCCACTGCAGCAAAAAATATCCTTGTTGTTAAACCTGTACACTAAGAACAAAGAAGAAGGTTAACCAAAAATGTAAACTTAAAAAGAGAATAACTTACCATCCCTCTCCTGCTACGGCGCCAAAATTTGATTGAGATTTTACCTGCACACAAAAATATAGAATTTCAGAACTTAGAATAAGAGTGCAAGTACTCAATACTACCGCAATAGCAGGTGGCTATGTGGGTCGTGATTCACAAGGAGAAACTAGCGATGGAAGCTTTTTTAGCAAGTTCTCTTTTAAGTTACATTTAATGGTTAAAGATCTTCTTTTAGTTCTTTAAAAGAAAAGGATAAATAAGTTAAAGTTAAGTTAAAAAAAAAGTGATAGATTGAGAAGGTGGAGAAAATAGAAAATGGATATTTACAAAGAAATTGAAAAGAGTGATAAAATAGTTTGGAAGATTGTGGTGATCTAAACTAAAGAATTAAAAGAAGAAAACTAAAAGAAATACTTACCTCCTCTGGCCAAATACTTACCTTGAATCTGTGGCGACGTTGTTACCTTGAAGTGGAGACATTCAGCACATAGCCCATAAGAGTTGATTCCCGTCTCTTTCACATTATATCATCAAGATGATACAAGTATGAAATGATACAGACTGAGACTAAGATTCATCGTCATGAGCTATCGGTGGCACTCGCAAAGGCAAGACTCTTTCGATGCTATAAGACTCACTTGGATAGTAATTGGTACCAAAAGAAGAGAAGTAGGAAAGAAGAAGAAGAGTACAAAAAATAAAAAAGAACATAAAAATGTAACTATAGATTCAATGTTGTAATAATAAGAGAAAAGAAGAATAACTTACACCGGTGTCACTCTCAGCACAAGCTTCACTTTCATTCTCCTATGAAACTCTGATCTCCTTTGAATTACATAAATGAAAACTGAAAATTACAAAAAAAAATAAAAACTTACACTAAAAAGAATGAAAAACTGCCTAGAATCTATCTCTGCATGGTCGTTCTCTGCTATTTTTGAAAAACCCAGTATTTATAGGCAAAACCCAACAGAGAGGAGCGTACGAAGATAGGAGGAGCAAACGCTCCCCTAATAGAGTCAAAACGGTCACGGAAATGCAGCTTTGGTCGCGTTTCTGCGGCCTGGGTATGGCCAGGTTGTTGGCCCAAGGTTACAATCACCCGGCTTTTTGAGTTTTGATGATTACAAAACATATATAGTTATTTGTACTAATCATTTTTTTAGTGTTTAAGTGTGTTTCAGGGTTCTAAAGATTCTAGTTGTGCTCTTCCCTAAAAATGACTCAATTCGGGATCGTTTGACTCAAGATGTCTCAACTCGGGATCAAGGATTCAAGCTATGCATCATTCCATGGAGAAGCCCTTTTTTGAAGACCTTGTAGTCACCTAGAACCTTTGTAAGAATTAGTTTGTTAAAGAATGATGTTATGTTAAGTTGGCTCAAGAAAACACACACACACCTTCATTTTTCAAAATACCGTTTTTGTTTTGGGAAATTGATTTAGAAGCATGTCTTGATGGCTTTACAAGACTCAAATTTTTTTAATTTTATATCTTGTTTATATCATGTATACCATTCTTTATAGCATGATACTTAATCATATAGCCTTACAAAATTATTTTGAAAATGTTTCAAAGTTCAATATAATTTCCTAGAAAAATCCTGTTTCAGGCCTGTCGGTCGACCGGCCGGTCGACTGGGTCCATTTCAGGCCTGATCGGTCGACCGAGCCTTGTGGTCAGGGCGTGCACGCTTATGCACGTCTGTCGGTCGACCGGACCGGTCGACCGACTAAAAGCCCTTTGCTCTCGGGTTTTGTCGGTCGACCGGGCCAGTCGACCGACAGAACAAAGAGAAGTTTTTTCTTTGCCTGTCAGTCGACCGACCGGTCGACCGAGTCTAACGGCTAGTTTTCCAATAGGCTGTCGGTCGACCGGGCCGGTCGACCGACAGCCGCCAGCAGCCATAACGGCTAGTTTTCAGAGATTTCATCATTTGATTTGAGTGAGATGTTTTTGATCTGATCTCTCTGAATTTTGGGGGCTACTTCCTGACCTAATAAGCTAGTTTTAATGATGAATAGATCTTCTCTAATCCCTATAAATAGAGGGGATTGGTCACTTGCAAAATATAAGAAAAATACCCATTGTTTTCAAGTTTCAAAAGAAAGAAAAGTTTTCAAAGCATTCAATTTTCTAAGTGCATTCTTGGTTACTATTTTTCAGTTGTGTTTCAAGCTATTTATTACTACTTTACAACTGAATTTTTCTCACTACACTTCTGAGCCAAAAATCCTTCTCATTCTATAAGAAAGTTGTAAGAGAGAAGTTTGTGGTCTTGTTGATCACTTTGTTACTTGTTCCTTCTTGTGTTGAGATCCCTCTTCGGTAGAGGATTGGATTGGTGGGAGTTCGGTACTCTGGTCTTCGGTAGACCTCTTGTAATTGGTGGAGTTCGGTATTCTAGTCTTCGGTAGACCTTGTAATTTCCTCGGTGGATATAGTGGAAACCCTTCACGGTGGTGAAGGCGGGGACGTAGAGCGGTGGCTCGAACCTCGAAACAAATCCTTTGTGTTTGCGATTGATTTCCATTTTGCCTCTTTATTGCTTACATTTCTTTCTTGTAATATATCTTGTGTGCACTTCATTATTGCATCCATTTCATTATTTGTATTTTCCGGTCTTTACTCATCTCAACAAGAAAACAATAGCGCCTCAACTCATAATCTAGAGGAATCAAAGAGGAGAAGTTCTAGAGCCCTTCACGGGAAATTCGGCTTCAATTTCCTATTTTGAGTGACCGTTTGCTTCTTTTTACATACTTGTTTAAAAGATCATTAGATTAGCATTAACACCTATTCACCCCCTTTAGGTAATTTTCAATTGCATCAGAGCTTTGGTCTCTAGGCTCTTGGCTTAACAACCTTAGAGAGATCCTTTATTGCTAATCATTCTTTTCTTTTTTTCATCCTCATACACTTAGTAAAAATGGCCAAGGAATTAAGACCCCACCCAAGTTTGATGGCCTTAACTTTCCCATATGGAAGGTTAAGATGACCGTGTTCTTGCAATTCTTAGGAAGCCGGTTTGCAAAGGCGGTGACTAAACCATTTAGTGCACCCACGGTGATGAGGACACTTGGTCCGATATAGACACTAAGAGTTTGATGCTAATGCTAGGGCACACTATGTCTTACTTCAAGCCCTTAATGACGATGATACTCTAGAGTCATTCATTGCAAATCCGCACATAAGATTTTGGACTCACTTGCTTGTCACTCATGAGGGGACTTCACAAGTTAAGAGGGCAAAAATTGACCTTCTTCGTTCCTAATATAAAAAATTTTCTATGCAAGAGAATGAAACCATAGATGATATGGTTACTAAATTTACAAGGATTATTAATGGACTTTCTTCTCTAGGTGACGTCATTGACAACGACCAAAGAGTAAGGAAGATCATCCGTGCTCTCCCTCCATCTTAGGAAGTCAAAGCCACTACCTTGAAGGAACTCAATGACAAGAAGAGATGGAGCTTATAGGTCTCATTGGGAACCTCAAGACCCATGAGATGGAAAGAAAAGCAAGAGAAGAAATGGCTCCTTCCAAGAAGAAAGTTATTGCCTTCAAGAGTTATTCCACATGCTCCGACGAAGATGATGAAGAAGAAGATGATGAAGAGCTTTCTCTTCTTGTAAAGAACGTTCGGAGAATGTACAACAAGGCAAAGTTCCAAAATAAAAAGAGATGGAAAGGTAAAGAAGAGAAGAAAATCATTTGCTTCAATTGCGGGAAGACGGGTCACATTGTTGCGGAATGCCCAGATAAAGTCAAGCCCTCCAACTCCAAGAAGCCATATAAAAAGAAAGCTTTAAAGGCTACTTGGGACTCGGAAAGTGAATCCGATGAGAAAGTCGACACCGCCAACATGTGCTTCATGGAAAATGAAAGCACAAGAAAGGTAACTCCCAATACTTCCATTTATTGTGATCTATCCATAGATGAATTAGGAGAGTTTTTGAAAAACTTTCTCATAACTATGATTTTCTCAAAAGAAATATTTGAAAATGAAAAAGGAAAATGAATCTCTAATCATAAAGTTTTCACTCTTTCAAAAGAAAAGGAGGAATTGCTTTCTACTCTTATTTCTACACAAAAGGACTTTGAGAACTATAAAATATCTTACAAAGGTAAATTTTCACAAATTAATGAAATGAAATTTTCATGCTAAAATAAAAATTTGATTCATTAGGAGTAGTTTTGAAAAAATGTGAATTTGATAAGAATAGACTAGAGGCTATGTTTCCTAAGAAACAAGTCCCAAAGAAACATTCACATGATATTCATGCTCATAAATCACAACCTTACATCATGCCAAGCACCCTAAACATGCCCACACTCCACACACACATCATGCATTCATGTGTGGTAAAATATTTTCATGCACATATTGTGACCGTAAAGGTCATTTGGTTAAATTTTGCTATGATAGGCTAAATGCTTCACATAATAATATTTGGGTTCGGAATATTAACTTTCAAGGACCCAAAAAATTTGGGTACCAAAGTCAACGAATTTTGTTAAATGATGTAGGTGCATTCCAAGGAACAACGACGTAAAGGATTGTGGTATCTTGATAGTGGTTGCTCAAGGCACATGACTTGGGATATCAGCAACTTTGTAACCCTATTAAGGTACCATGAAGGTGACACCGTCACCTTCGGAGATGACGCCAAAGGAAAAATCATTGGTATTGGTAATGTTAAACTTGGTACATCTCCTTTAATAGAAAACGTTATTTTAGTTGATGGCCTCAAGCATAATCTCTTGAGTGTTAGTCAACTTTGTGACAAAGGTTTGATGTTGTTTTTTGATAACCTAGCATGTAAAAGTTATTGATAGACAATCCAACACATGTATATTTTCCGGTTTTCGTGAAAGCAATGTATACATGATTGACATGTCTAATATGCTATGTAATGCTACTTGTTTGAAAGCCCTCGATGATGACTCTTGATTGTGGCATAGGAGATTAGGCCACATTTCTTTTGACCATCTATATAGATTAAACAACAAGGAAATGGTAAAAGGTATTCCTTGCTTGAACTTTGAAAAGGACCGCATTTGCGATGCGTGCCAACTTAGGAAACAAAACCAAGTCCTCTTTCAAGTCAATCAAGGATATCATGACATCACGACCCTTGGAGTTGATCCATATGGATTTGTTTGGTCCTACTCAAACAAAAGTCTAAGTGGGAATCGTTTTGCTTTTGTTTTAGTTGATGATTTCTCGCATTTTACTTGGGTTTTCTTTTTAGAGCACAAAATCAAGCCTTTTCATATTTTCAAGCCTTTAAGAAAATTTGAAAAGGAAAAAGATTCTTCTATTTTAAGAATAAGAAGTGATAGAGGTGGTGAATTCAATAACCAACCCTTTACCACTTTTTGTGAAGAACATGGAATTAAGCATGAACTATCTTGTCCTAGAATTCCACAACAAAATAGAGTCGTTGAGAGGAAAAATCGTACATTACAAGAGATGGTTAGGACAATGATAAATGAATAGGTCTCCCTCATTATTTATGGGCCGAGGCCGTTAACACATCTTGCTACATATCAAATAGAGTTTTCTTATGCAAAAATACTTCAAAAACATCTTTTGAGATCTATTTTTCTAGAAAACTAAATGTTTCATACTTTAAGGTTTTTGGTTGTAAATGCTTTGTTTTGAATACTAAAGATAATTTAGGAAAATTTGATACAAAGTCTTATGAAGCAATTTTTGTTGGTTATTCTAATACTAGTAAAGCTTATAGAGTTTTCAATAAGTCATCCTTGACTATTAAAGAATCTATACATGTAAAGTTTGAGGAATCTAATGTGTTTGTTAAGAATGTTGTAGAAATAGATTCCTAAATGAAGACATGGAGAGAACTACTTTGAAGGACTCACCTACTATTGAAGACAAGCCAAAGGATGGTGAAGGAAATGAAGTTCAAGGAAATGAGGTTCAAGGAAATGAAATTCAAGAAGTTGAAGTGGAGATTACTCAACCACTTCCAAAAGATTGGAGATACAATCCACATCATCCCAAGGATCTTATATAGGTGAAGTATCAAAAGGGGTAACTACTCGTTCTAAACTTCATGATCTTTGTGGACACTATGTTTTTATTTCTCACTTTGAACCAAAGAACATCCTCGAAGCCGAGGGCGACTCATATTGGTTGCTAGCCATGCAAGAGGAGCTCAATCAATTCGAGCGCAACCAAGTTTGGCATCTTGTTCCTAGGCCCCACGATAGACCAACAATTGGTACTAAGTGGATCTTTAAGAACAAGTTGGATGAGTCGGATAATGTTATTAGGAATAAAGCTAGGTTAGTGGCCCAAGGTTACACTGAAGTCGAAGGTATCGATTTTGAGGAAACCTTTGCACCCGTAGCACGGCTTGAAGCTATACGGATGACACTTGTATTTGCTTCTTATAAAGATTTTAAACTTTTTCAAATGGATGTAAAAGTGCCTTCTTAAATGGATTTATTAAAGAGGAGGTGTATGTTGAATAACCCCCCGGTTTGTTGATCCTACAATCCGGATTTTATTTTCAAACTTGACAAGCTCTTTATGGTTTAAAACAAGCCCTAGGGCTTGGTATGAAAGACTTTCTTTATTTATAATTTCTAATGGTTTAAGAAAGGAAAAATAGATACTACTTTGTTCACAAAACATGTTGAAAATGATATTCTTATAGTTCAAATATATGTGGATGATATCATATTTGGTTCTACTAATGAAAATCTTTGCAAAGCTTTTGAATCATGCATGAAGGAAGAATTTGAGATGTCCATGATGGGTGAGCTTAACTACTTCCTTGGTCTCCAAATCAAGCAAAAAAAGGATGGGATTTTCATCAATCAAGCCAAGTACACAAAGGAACTTATCAAGAGATTTGGGCTTGAAAGTGCTAAGACAAGCAAAACTCCCATGGCAACTACCACAAAGCTTGACAAGGATGAACAAGGTACAAGTGTAGACATTAAGCTTTATCGTAGTATGATTGGTAGCTTATTGTATTTAACGGCTAGTAGGCCGACATTATGTTTTGTGTATGTCTTTGTGCTCGATTTCAATCGTGTCCTAAAGAGTCCCATTTGATTGCGGTAAAAACGCATTATTAGATACCTTAAGGGCAAAATTGAAATGGGTTTGTGGTATCCGAAGACCGGACAATTTTCCATGACGAGTTTTTCGGATGCTGACTATGCGGGTTGTAGAGTGGATAGGAAGAGTACAAGTAGAACATGTCAATTTCTTTTGTAATTGTCTTGTTTCTTGGTCTTCTAAAAAGCAAAATTCGGTAGCCCTCTCAACCGCCGAGGCAGAGTATGTTGCGGCCGGAGCTTGTTGTGCACAAGTTCTTTGGATGAAACATACTCTCCTTGACTATGATTTGTATTTTGACCATATTAAAATATTTTGTGATAATACTAGTACTATTCATATGACTAAAAATGCAAATCAACATAGTAAGACTAAACACATTGACATTCGGTATCACTTTCTTAGAGATCATTATGCGAAAGGTGATTTGATATTGATTATGTTTCTACCGATTTTTCACTTGCCGATATTTTTACAAAACCACAAGACTATGCTAGATTTCCTTCATTTGTGGTGAATTGAATGTTTGTGTTATGAAATTATGAAGAATTTTTTTTTAACTATGTTTACCCTTTTTGATGTATGACAAAAAGGGGGAGAAAAAGTTAGCTAATTTTTACTTTGGAGTTATGCTTTTTGAGTTTTAAGTTATAACAAGTTAGTTTTTGCATTTTGAGTTTTAAGTTATAACAAGTTAGTTTTGAGTTTTGAATTTTAAGTTATAAAAAGTTAGTTTTGAATTTTTTGAGTTTTAAGTTCATACAAGTTTTTGAATTTTGAATTTTTGAGTTAAGAGTTTTGAGCAATATGTGTTGAATTCCTATGTCTTTCCTATGCCAAAATTCTTAGTTTCTACCTTTTATGTATATAGACATTCATTTATATAGCATGATTTGAGGGGGAGCTTCCAAGCTCCTTTCCCATTTTTTAAATAACTTATATGTTTTGTCATCATCAAAAAGGGGGAGATTGTTGGCCCAAGGTTACAATCACCCAGCTTTTTGAGTTTTGATGATTACCAAACATATATAGTTATTTGTACTAATCATTTTTTTTAGTGTTTAAGTATGTTTCAGGGTTCTAAAGATTCTAGTTGTGCTCTTCCATAAAAATGACTCATACGGGATCGTTTGACTCAAGATGTCTCAATTCGGGATCAAGGATTCAAGCTATGCATCATTCC